>CABFVX010007431.1:0-30933 GCA_902151425.1 Timema shepardi
CACGCTTACAACCAACATACTCCCCCACACCCCCCCTAGCCCTTAATTGGCCCTTTGTTCACCAATTAAGATTTCTTTTGTGTAATGGTATGACCCTTTTCTTACTACTCAGGGTCCAAATATCAGCCATATATATTAAGGCGTCTTTCCCCCTTATGCTTTCGTACTCTGCTCCCAGGAAAATGCTGGTACGATTTCTGTAAATTATATATTTCTCTTCCCTATATTATTAATGTAAATTTTAGAAAATACTAGATGGGTAAAAAAGCCATAGTGAGTGGCTTATTATTATTATTATTCCCTTATGATTAATTTATCCTTTATTTAAATTTACCTTGTTCTGCTTTATTTGTTTGCTTATAGTTTACTGCCTTTTCGATATTTATGTTTTTTACTACTCTCAAGTTATTTATTATTTCATCATCATTGTTCCTTTTTTTGTAACTATTCATCATTATCATTATCTAGCTATGATTGTTTATTTTATTTTGTTATTATATGTGCTTGTAAGGTACTTGTGTACTTTTCAGTACTGGCCTGTCATAGGTTTCAAGACTGTTGGCCAGCAGTATAATACTGTGAAGGAGATTAAAATTGAAATTGAAATAATAATAATTATTATTATACATTTTAATCTTCGTTATAATTATTATTATTATTATTATTATTACTATTTTTTATTATTTTAGGAAGGCTAATACTATCACCTAAACAACAACATGAATAAAGTATTTTTTAAAGGTCTGTACCAGCATTCACCTGACTGGGGGATTAGAAAACCACATTGTGTCAAGACTCACTTTATGCAAAGCAAGTCTAAACTAAACTTAGGTCTTCCTAGCCAGAGTCAGGGGTTCTCAGTGCTCCGCTATTCTTGTTAGTAGTCAATATCAGCACGTGATGGAAAACAGCGGTGCCTCCCTTCTGGGGCTCAGGGATTTGCCGATGCGGTTTAGTCACATGGATTCCAACACAATTCGGATTATCCTAAGGCCGACTGAGTGGAGGCCGAGAATTTAATTACCATAGATAGGACTACAGGACAGACAGACTGATAAATTGACCGGTAGAAAGGTGGGGGAGGACAGGCACGCCGACACCAGTTTAATTGGGCAACTGGCCCCATTTCACTTTGGTTAATGCGCTTTGCACCATGCTGCACAAGTACGGGGGCTGAATGCACTAGTTTTTCTTCTATTGAACTGATTAATTGATTGATTAAACGTGTATTTTCAACACGATTTGCTGGAGGCTATTTCGTTTGTAAAGGACTATGCGATGGAGCAGATGCCTGGTCAAGACTTTTATTTGGGTGCGTGCATTTTAAATACTCGACCCACCTTTATCATCGTCTGGGGATGAATAGCTCAGGACACTTTGTTCGGCCCTTTGTCATGCTTAAGAGCTATTTAGTTATGGTTTGTGTTATATATATATATACATATATGTTGAGAGTTCTTCCTTATATTACTATATTAGTTTGCATGTATTATGTTTACATAAATAAGACATTTCATAGGACGGGGAGATTGAGATTCAAATTTCAGTCGGGTGAACTGGGGATGGTTTTTCCTAAATGGTTTTCCACTCTCCCTCCATGAAAATACGGGTTCACTTTCTCTAAATTCAAACTCCCCAATTTCTACTTGACTAGAGTAATTAGTACTTAAGAGTAGACCCTAACGGGTAGTAAGACGCGGTAATAAATTTAAAAAAAGACATTTCATAATGTCCTTTATAAAACCAACAAGGTATGAACATTTTTAACATCACTACTGTCTCTGGGACAAAAATTCCCGGGATGAAATTATTTCTGTGTCGAGTATCTCGTAAAAATGAACAGGACCAGAACATTTTTTGAAAGCATTAAAAAAAGGGGGGAACAATTTTTGTTGTTGAGATATTTAACGTACACATTCTAAACCAACTGATTATATGGGTACACGAGAATTTCTATGAGTGAGGGTTAAAGTGTCTACCGATTTTGCCGGGAAAGGAATTTTCACAAACCCTCCAGGATTATTTTACATACCACAATCGACACGGGACCGACGGCTTTACTTCCCCTCCTAAGGAAGTTCTGGGACGAAGTTTATCACTCAAGAAAAATCCGTCAACACCAGTTGGGTGTAAATCCCTGATCATCGGTCTCTGAGGCAAGCAAAGCACCCTATACCCCAAGACCACCATACCCCAAGACCAATAAGCTTGATTATATATATATATATACTTACATGTTATTTAATATATTTGCGAGAAACACAGTTTTCCTCTCATTTTTACTTTCTCGCTATCGTACAGGTAGAGAAAGTAATGTGATTGTCAAAAAAAATTGAACTCAAGATTTGGATGAATTTCGACGTTTCTTGACCCCCCCGAATCCTAAAATGTTGTTTTTGAATTTCCGTCTGTCTGTTTGTACCTCCAACTAGAGTCTAAACTATTTTACCGATTGGGCTAAAACCTGGTATCTGTGGTTTTAATAGGGCTGCCCCGAAGGGTTTTTGGAATTGGACCCTAAAATTAAGGGTATTTTACCCAAGAGCAAAAAGAAAAATGTCGATTTTTTCCAAATCGGCTCTAACGATTTTGATTAAATTTAATTTCAAAATATTTATAAATATTCTAGACAAAATGGCCACTCACAATATTTCGGGAAAATAACTTTAAGGGCTCCGGCCTAATCCGTAAAGTATCATATAAACTTTTCAAAAACTAAAGGTAAAGTATTACAATCGTCAAAAATATCTAGCCCGAGATGTTTATGGATGTTGACGTTTCATGACCCCCCAAACCCTAAAATGTTTTTTTTTTTCAACGCCGTCTGTCTGTGTGTCTGTCTAACCTTAAAATTAATAGTAGTTAACAGAGAGTGAAAAGAAAGACATTTCACCTTCTCAAAATAGACTATAACGATTCTCTCTCATTTTAAACTCAATAGTCAATACCTATTGAATTGACGGAAATTTATAAAAGAGAAATTTAATAGCAATGCGATAGCCATAAGATGTGCATCCCCAGGTAAAATGACGAAAATTTTAACCGAAAGTCAAAATTTTAATACGAAAATTGACCCTAGGAGACCCAATACCGATATTTTTTATTGGTGGTCCAAATATACAAATGAAGAATTTAATTCGTAAAAATAAAATTATGAAATTTAAAACCATGAGTCAAAAAATATTTTACGTATGTATAGCGCAATTTTTTCTTGGGTTTGCCAATGTATATTATATTATTAATTTTGAGCAAATATCTTTATTCTTAAACAATAGATAAAGAAAGTCCGTGCGCAGCTCCGTACCATTTATTACTCTTGTATTTTGTTTAGTGCGTAGGATGGCGCTACTATAAAGTGCACCATGTCGTGAAAAATCTAAATCAATCCTGTTGACTGATCTAAGAGATTATAATTTTAAAACATTGCAGATTGAACAAGAATATTTTGAATGTTACCAAATTAGAAAGGTTTTGTTATTATTATTATTATTATTATTATTATTATTAGCACCGCGTCTTACTACCCGTTCGGGTTATACGCACTTACGCTAATGTGTAATGGTAGGGTGATTGTGAGATGAAATGAAGGACCTACAGTTTAACGTGGATTCCGAACCACGGTGGAGGCCTGGAATTCCCCACATTCACGAGATGTCTTTTCAGAGGTGAAGGAAGGGTTTCGTAATCAGATAAATCTTTGCCGGGACCGAGGATTGAACCCCGTGCCCCCAGCACAGAAGTCCGACACCTTACCCCTAGACCACCAGGTCACCTCTTAGAAAGGTTTTGGAAATTGTAGATTAAGCCATAACCTTTTAAATACGGTTATAATTTTGAGTTTATGGCCTTAGTTGTTCATAAAATAATATGTTTAATTCCCTAAGAATTTTGAAATTCTGGCCAAGGTAGATCACACAAGAATTTTTTTAATTCCCAAAGTGATTTTAAAGTTTGGCTATGAAGATCGAACAATAACGGTTGAAATGCCTTCAAGGTTGAGATTGTTTAAACCTGGGGGATCCAAAAGGAATCATATTTTTTAAAGTTGGATCAAAAAATAAGCTTTTGAATGTACAAATAAAATTAAAGCCGTTTAGAAACTATTGGTGTTTTAAGTTCCTAGTCACGTTATCATCCACCTAAAGAGCTTAAAATGTGTTTCAATCAGAGGCATAAACGTCAGAGCAAATAGTTGTCGATTCAGATGAATTTGTTTTAACTAAATAAATACTGATACTATAAATATTCCATAAACAAATTAGCTTTAAAATGTATAAGTTAGTTTGAATATTTTGTATAGCATCGTGTCTTACTAGTTGTTCAGGCTATACACTTATGTACTAATTACGCTAGTGAGTTAGGGATGAAGGAGGTTGAATTTAGAGGAAGTGTATCCACAGTTCCGTGTAGGGATAGTGGAAAACCACCCACACTACACTTGACCGAGATTCGAACCCTGATCTCACTGTAATGGACAGTCTAGTATATTGCGAGAGTAGCACCTTAAACATGAATTAATGTACATAGAGATTGGTCTGTAAGTCGTTTGCTAGGAAATGCCATGAGTTTATTACATAATTACACGATAGTACTGCGGCAATGCCCCACTAAAGCCAACTACTGAACACGAGGCTGATGAATACCAAGAAAGATTTTCCGCTACATTCACTTCATTCGGTCAATATACCAGAGTTCAAGTGTTACTAAGGCCTGACCTTGAAATAAAAACATGAAGCGTCATCTAGTGATATCGACGGTAAAACGGGCAAGGAGAGGAAGTAAGTTGGAAGACTCAGAAAAGATAGAAGGAGTATACAGGATGGTTCAGAAGCAGTTTACGTAAACAATGAAATATTATTCTCATAGGAACAATCACTAATCTGGCAACCGTGTCTTTGAGTGTACTTCTTGTCTTTATAACTTTTACACTGATATTATATGAACACACGTATCCACATAGGGTCTTCTAGTTTAATTTTTTCAAATTTTCTTTTGGCCTATAATATTTCCCAGGGGGAACCAAAAGGTAAAAAGCCTTTTGCAAATATTAAATACTAATTAAAAACCAATTAATTCAAGATATGTAATGTGCTTTTTTCTGAATCGACTGATTAAATCAACACACGAATTATAGCTGAAATCTACAACAGACACAACATCCAGCCCACGACCGTTAATTTATCACTGTGAAAGGGTAAACTCATATTTCACTAATGATAAGCTTTTCAGCTATGCCAGGAATTGAAAACGGGACCCTTAGCTTAGTAGACAGACACTTTACTGACTGAGTTAAGGTGTAAAGCTTAACACTAGTCAAATAACATAGAACGTTGAACTACACTTAACAATTTCGTGAATAAATATCAAAATCGTCATTTCGAAAGGGATTCAAATGGTAGGATTTAAAAAAAAAGCGTAAAAGACCATTTCAAAATAATATCAACGTTATTTGATTTTATTAAGCTTGTTTCAAAGTGGAAGCTTTGTAGCTGTGGCCAATTAAAAGGTCTATAGGATAATAAGTGTCCAAATATATTTTAAAACACCTAAATAACCAAGTATAGCACCCAGATGGGACAGCTCTACTAGTAAACTCTTCCAAGCTGAATATATGATGTAATAAATAATTGAATATTTGTAATTGAAGTTTATGTGCTATAAATTAGGATTGTAAAATGATAAATTTTAAAAAAATCAAAAAACTTGATATAAATATAATACGTACAGTACTTACTCTCTCAGGACAGAGTTAAATTTGTTTCTCTAGCGCGTTAATCTTGCCCCAAGTTAAAAAATATATATATTAGATATTAATTTAATGTCGTTAGAAGTTTTAATAAAATTAGCTCGCTTGAAAGAAAGTTTTCGCTTCAATAATTTTAGTGGGGAAAACACGGCTCGTCCCAAATAAAGAGATTAGTAAAACTAGACAAGACGACCCGTCCCGAGGTTGAAAATGTTTACGTTCTGCGGAACACGGCTCGTCCCAAATAAAGAGATTAGTAAAACTAGACAAGACGACCCGTCCCGAGGTTGAAAATGTTTACTTTCTGCGGAACACGGCTTGTCCCAAATAAAGAGATTAGTAAACCTAGACAAGACGACCCGTCCCAAGGTTGAAAATGTTTACTTTCTGCGGAACACGGCTCGTCCCAAATAAAGAGATTAGTAAAACTAGACAAGACGACCCGTCCCGAGGTTGAAAATGTTTACTTTCTGCGGAACACTGCTCGTCCCATTCTTTTCATATCCCTTCAGTAGAATTGATCATGCGCGACATGAATGCATGAATGATGTAGTTAAACAACGTGGCCACCAACCACCAACGCATACGATAGTATAGTGTATAGTTTGAATCATAGAACTTGCCTAACCACCCAGTAAATGTAAGAAGAAGAAGATGAAGTTTCTTGAAAATCAGTTGTGGGAATATAAGAACGGAAAATGTTACCATCGTCAATGAATTAAGGTTGTGTCAGTTTACTACCCTAAAGAGAAAAAGAAGTTTGTTTTAATTTTAACTTTTACTTTAAATTGGAGCGATTTGGACATCGACCAATTTGTGCTACATTTACATTTTTTGTAATTAAATCCCGGGGACGAGTAGTGTTCTTGGTATTTGCCTGGTTTGAAAACATGGGGACGAGATCGGCCATGATCCCCGTCCTATCTGACAGATTTACTTGAGAGGGATTAAATCAGGAACGAGACGCGTCATTGACCTTCTAATACCGGTATGTATATTCTAAATTACGTGGAGTGAATATTAACTGTTTCAGCTAAGAAATAGATAATGATTTGAAAAACTAAAAAGCTATTTAAAATATTTTAACACATAAATATAAACAACTTTTAAATAAACTAGGAGTTAAAAATTTAATTAATATGACTACATTATATTTTTCCTTACTGTTGACAAAGGTTAGGTATAAAAAGATAGAACCTAATAATAAATTAAATAAAGAAAAGTTAGAAACTAGAAATATAATTTAATAACCTCTCTAACATGAGGTTATGAATAAAAAATAAATAGTTTATATTTATGGGGCAGAATTAATAGTTTCTATAACACTTTTTAAATATAAAATACATAACTAACTTGAATTATTGTTGGTAAGGTGTTCTTACAAGTGCTACTGATGAAAAATGTGGAATAGGCAAGTTAGTATCTATGATTGGCTTTATATAAAGTGTAGAAATATCTATGTCTGTCAATAAGTTTTTACAAAAGAATCTCTCACCTCTCACTAATATTAGAAGGTTTGATTGCGTGTTTGTTTGTATGTTAGTGATAGACTAAGAAAAAGATTAACCAACATCAAAAGGGTTTTAGCTCATGTTTCGTATACTCTTAGGATGGACATGGCTGTATTTCTACTTGGTAAAAGCTAATGAAATTGATTTTTATCGAACCTTCTCGTATTGAATATAGAACTCATTTTATTCTGTCCGATTGATCTCCAATCAACTGCTAATACAAAGTGTAATTTAATATAATTATATTCAAATCACTGGAAGTTTCCACTTTTGCCCGCCGTTTGGCCCAACCTCTTCCATTCCTGCTGCTTTCCAAGCATACCCCTCTGCCATGGGCCTCCATGTCCTCCTGCGCTGGGTTCATCCCTCACGTCTGTTGCTATACAATGTCTTCTACCTTTCTCCTTGCTCTGGTGAGCTTTCTTTGGCAGTCTGTCCCCCTCCAGTCTTATCACTTGTCCTAACCAGCGCAACCATTTCACCTCCAGCGTCTCTTCAAATGATATCTACAAAATAAAGTCTTAAACTAGTGAAATGTGTAAAAATGTTATATTTTTAAAGAAACAATGCTATGTTGCGACACCTTGATCTCAAAATTATGAACTTAAATTATTTAATATAAGAATTCAAGTTTCGTTTGAAAATATGTTACTAAGAAATTATATCAAAAACATTTGCTATATAATCATTTATTTATCAACTACATTAATTTAAATATATATAACTTAAAATAATTTTAACATGCTCTAGGTTTACAACATCTCTTCGTTCAACATCAAATTTTTAGTATATAGATTCAGTAGCAGTATCGTAGGAAATTGTGTACAATATGAGGATCTACCAAAATAAAACAAAATCACGAGGATAAATCATTCACATGAATACAGAACTAGAAGAATTGAGTCCACAGCAAGTAATGGAGTTCTGCTACCCAGGAAGTAGAATAACCGAAGATAACAGAAGCAAGCAAGATAATATAAGTAAAAATAACGCAGACGAAGAAAGTTTTTCATAACAAGAAGACATTACTAACCTTAACAAGCACACATTTGGAAACAGGAAAAGGTACCTAAAGGCACATGTTTGGACCAAAAGTGCAAGTTGAAGGTTCAGATTAGAAGAATTTGAATTGTAGTGCTGTAGAATAATGTAGAAAATACCATCGATGGAAATGTAATTAAATACAAGGAAATGCTAAAGAAAGCAATTGAAGAACGGAGACTTTGGAAAGGTATACAGCAAATAAGAGATAAGAAGGTAGACATATACTGATACACGAAGATTTGACGTAGATAATTATAGAAGGAGATGTGGAGGTAAAATATTCAAGAGCGAGACCAAGAATGGAGTACATGAATCAGATATAAAATCATGCTGGCAGAAGAAGGTACATGGATGTAAAAAATTTATTCTGTAATATGTAAAAGTTAAGAGCAGCAGCAAACCAATCGCAGTATTAATGACTTAGAAAATGAATACATTTAGTTTAACTCTCTACACATATCTATCTTAACATTTTATAAAAATCTGTCATTGACGTTGCATTATTTGACCAAGTCATTTATTCTTAATTTGAAAAGTTTCGGGTCATTGGACATCAGTCTATGGTAAATATTCAACAACATTTGTGATTATTTTATTTATAGATAGTTAAACTAAAATTGTAAATTTATGAACTTACACTCGTACTACCTTCTATACCGCCTTTTGGAATAGAACCAGTTGTTCCTTGTGGGAGGATTTTTAATGGCAAAGTAACCCCCACTTGTTCAAAGTGAAGTATAGTTATGGTCGGACTGTAGGGTCTTTATTTCAAACATTGGCTGGAAGTATTATTATAAGTTTTTGATAACGCCTTTGATTGATAATGTAGTATTAATAAGCACATGAAAGTTATGTCCATTGACATTAATGACTTTCAGACAATGTTTGGTATTAACAACCTACTGGTAGCGGTCACTTACCTACACTCCTACTGTATTGGGGTACATCCTACGTGTACTTTCTGAGCTGACCGAGCATATCAACATAAGACTTATAATCTAAAACTTACATCTATAATGGACACAAGACCCAGCCTCCAGTCTTTAGTTCATCAGTGGGAACTGGTAAACTACATTTCACCTTTGCTTGGCATCGAACACTGAGACCATTATCTCAGTAGGCAGACACCTACCGACTGAGCTAGAGTGTCAGCCTAAAAACCATTATATTACTAAGCTGACTAGAATCGAACTTCAGACTGTCGACTTATGTCCAGCGTGCTAACATTTTCTTCAACAGTTTCACTGTATGTACTCCCGGACTTCAATAACTCATACGGGTTAACTACCTGAAAATAAAAGAATCCATCAAAAAAACTTTGTAAACTCGTTTCTAATTTATTTTTTAAAAGGAATAAGACACAAGTGAAGTGATTTATGTTGAATGTTATCTGCTGAGTGGAGCGTCGTTCCTTGGAAAGAGCGTAGATCCAGACGACCTCACAACTGTCACGTCCCGGTGTGCTACTCGGAGAACACCCTGTAAGATGACGTCTCGGCGTGGGTCAACGACCACAAACAAAACAACGTCGCGCTTACTACGAGCTGGGGGAGGGGGAAGTGCGGCAACACCGCAGACGTGTGGAGTTTAGAGTAGTAAATAAAGTATTTGGTAGTAGTTGTAGTAGTGGAGTGGCGAGCTTGTTGAGTTTTTTTATCTCCCACTATCAAGACCTTGACAATAAGGGGAAGGGGTGTAGGAGGGGGAGGCTGTATCCAGTAGCTTGGTGCAATCACGTCCAGAGCTCTAGGAACGTTACACGCAACAAGTTTTGATCGTAGCTGCCGTAAATATGGGGTTAAATAACTATAGGTTTCATTATGGATATGTTGATTTATAGTAAAATTATTTTACAAGATTGGTTGGTCTTACCTTTGACATATCTACCTCCATCAGAACCTATTGCGTGGTCAGGATTGTTGTCAGTCAATATCTCAATTAGTTATCTGGCTACCATCAACTTTAAATATATTAAAAGTTCTGTGAACAGTAGACCCTGCTCCCTCTATGTTATTATAGTTACTACAGTCTTTAAGACACACCACACTATGCCTGCACGGGCCATGTTATTAAATACACTGACGCACACAAGATCAGCACCAGCAGTGACCGGCAATGCTGGTCCGGTACAGTGTGCGCTGGCAACCAGCACGGACCAGCAACATGTTCATAATTTGTGTCGGTTCGGGTAGCTCCACCGGGTCTTGGGACATGAATTGTATCCATTCTGATTTGTATCCATTTAATTGCAGTTCCATTTGTCTGGTAGAGGGCAGCAACAGAGACTCTCCTTAACTCATCCTGTTCTTACTAGAGAGCAGCACTATCTCTATGATAATATAAATATATATATATATATATAGTATATAAATACTTATTCATGTTTCTTTTAAAAGAATTATATAAAATTACTTTATAAATGATTGATTTTTAAAAATAATTATGATCTAGTTTAATATGGTACATGGGGAAGCATTTCCTAAAATTAATTAATATTTTGAATAGTTTGAAAAATAAAATATTTTTTGATTTTAAAGTTTCATGAAAAATGTGTTGATACCTAGAAGGTTAAGTTTGGTTTGGGTGGGTTCGTTTATAATATTAAAAATTATAACTATTGCCTATTAAATACTTTGGTGTCATGTTGTGACATTCTTTGAATATTCCTGTTATAGATAATAACTTTCTTCTGTGATTGATGAGAGTTTTGTTGACTTGTTTGGATTATATATCATTTATTTTACCATTTTAATTTTGTTGTCATCGGAGATTTGTTTTGATTCTGTGTGTAGGGATGCCAAAACATATAAAACTTGTCATATGATGACAAAGAAAAACAAGGAGTCCTGCTATCTTTGTATACCTACTATTGTAGAAATAAACATAAGTCCTTAACTCACGTGCTTACTGGTACATAATCACTTTTAACCATAGTCTCAAGAATTCCCTTCAAATCCCAAGATGAATTTTATTATTTAGCAGTTAATAGCAAAGATATTTTTAACACTGACCTTAATCTCGTTCCACTTCAGCTGGATAAGTGGTTAGGCATTTCTACTCATAGTAGGCCTAATGTGGATAAGTTCACATTGTCTGCACATACAGCTGTTGTGGAGAGTGGTAAATATAAACACTTTTTTGGCATTTTTCAGTAAACTTTAAAAAAACTAGTACATAAAACGTAGGCCTGTGTTCAAGTTGAGTATGATAGCCTATAAATAAGATTTCTTAATCCATCTTCAACCCAGGTGGCTCTACATTATAAACTGATGCAATTATCTGTAGATAATAGGAAATGACACTTTAACACAGATCTATGAAGATTAAAAGCATACAATTACAAAAATATTGTTTCTTTATTGCCACGCCCTGAGTGAGATATAGCCTACATTAATCTTTGCTTAGAGTGGGTGATAGTTTTGCGTGTACAAAAGTTCAATAAAATGGCGTTGTTAAAGTATCTAATGCTGTGAATTTGTCATAAACTCATAATATAGTATTGGAATATAGGGCCACTTACAAGATGATACTAGGCCTATTTATAAAAAATATATATTTCCTTGTGTAAAAAACAAGCACCTTATACACAGGTATATTATGTAATGTTTATAAAAATAAGTCTAATAATTTAAAATCCATGTTTATATTTTAAAGTAATAAGATGATAACTTAAAAAATATACTTTTTTATATTAAAATAGAGATAGTGCTGCTCCCTAGTAAGCACAGAATGAGTTAAGGAAAGTATCTGCTGCAGCCATCTATCTGACAAGTGGCATCGCAATTAAATGGATAAAAATTAGAATGGATATGATTCAGGATTTTGTGGATAATATGAGAATAGATACAAATCAGACTTTCTATTTGTGGTGTTTTTCTATGAAGATGTTTGGCTGAATGGAGGCCATTCAAATTGGATAGAGTTCAGGATTTTGTGGATATAATTCAAATAATTATAGTGGATACAAATCAGGATTTTTGTTAAAGTTGTTTATTTGAAAACTGTCTGAATGGAGACCATTCAGAATGGATACAATTCAGAATTTTGTGGATATTATGAAAATTTCTAGAAAACAGACTTTCTATTTGTGGTTCTTGTTTAAGAAATGTATGAATGGATACCATTCAGAATGGATACAAATCAGTCGGCTCCTTGGGTAATTTTGCTCTGTCATTTCCTCCCAAAAATTATCCCTCCTCTCTTGGTCATGGTATAATGGATGACCCATATCCCATAGCAAAATTACATGTAAGGTCACACCAAAACAGTAAAAAATTAAATTTTGAATATATCTATTTTTAGGTTTAAATTGCTTTAGAATTGATTGTTGACCTGGTAGTCTAGGGGTAACGTGTCATACTTCTGTGTTGGGGGTCCGGGGTTCAATCATCGGTCCTGGCACAGGTATATCTGATTGCCAAGCCCTTCCTTCACCTCAGACAAGACGTGTATTAATTACAACTTGTAAATGTGTGGAATATCAGGCCTCCACCGTGGTTCGGATCCCACGTTAAACTATAGATCCTCCAATGCATCTCACAATCACCCTACCACTACACATTATCGTACGTGAGTATAACCCAAACGGTTAGTAATACGTGGTGCTAATAATAATATAATTGGTTTGAGTGTGTGTGTGTGTGTGTATATATGTGTGTGTGTATATATATGTGTGTGTTTGTGTGTGTGTGTCGTGACCATTCATGTCATTCATGTTTTAAAATAATATAAAAATATTATTAAATACCTAAACAATATTAAATGTGCCACGAATCTCCTAACCCTACTATGACGATAATTGTACACCTCTTTCACCAAGTAATACTTGAGCTGCTTCTGCGGGTAAGGGCTCATGAGGCAATCTTGGAGGAGGAAGCCTTTTTCTCCAATAATGACATGTGGTACATAAAGCCTGGTAGGGGGTTGTCATCAGAGAAATTAAAATGACCGGCTACCAGCTTCTTCCCCAGCTTAGATTTAACGAAAAGTTCCGAACCACTATATTTTCCATAGCCACCTACAGCTACACTAATACTGGTATACTTGTAATCAGCATCCACTAATGCCACTAAGACCGCACTGAATGTGTGCTTATAGTTGGAAAATATGGAGGTACGAGACGCAAATGGAATTTCTTTTCCCCTGTTTTGAAGAACGGTCCCAAACAAGTAATCTTGATGACCGATCAGAGGCCGATGATATTGAGGATGAAGATGACCAATTTTAATATCATGAGTCTGTATCTGGGGAGGGATTACGTCCCTCAGTATCATCCTCAGATCTATTTGTACAATCACAACGATTAGGAAGTGTGTCTAGTAGTTTAGTCAGAATTAAGTCTATAATGTATGAAACAAAACAAAAAAACTTTTTGTCCGTGCTTCTCATATACTGCAGTAATATTTGGAAAGAAGACTAATTGACCAATTATTTTAGGTCCATAGAACTTACTGTTAGGAGTCTTACATATGCACTGCATGTTGAAACAAAAATAAAGATCAGTGATCATCCTGCTCTAATTTAGGGTGTTTTTTTAAGTTAACATTATAAGTGTTGAACGTATCAAGTGACAGAACTGGTCTTGATAGCTTGTTTTTATTAGTTAATAAACAATAGGACGAAAGATCTGACAGCTCAAAACAGTGTGCCAGCATTGTTCTTGGCAACCTGACCAATTTGTAGTACATATCATTCTGTTTTAGAGCTACCTGGGCTGACAAAATAATGTCTACACTAAGAAGTCACTCTGCCGTTTGTGGAGCCGCACAAGATAGAACACTGGCTCATCGGTTACTTGGGCTGGAGGGCAACCATCGTGCCCAAGGTATTTTAGTTTGTATCCGTGTTGGACCACCGAGTGTGTCAGTCAGGACATCGGTCTTACCAAACCAGTTATGACGTGAGCCCCTAATGTAAAGTATTTATATACTTTTTGTAAACTTCTTATAACATCACATTTTGTAGTAGCTAGTAGTGCTATATTAAACCCTAAAAAACCACAGCCGTCTATAAATTACGAACCCACACATATATTTTCCGCTGTCCCTATCCATACCCGCAAGCCATCCTGACACGTTTGGTCCACAGGGAAGGGGGTGGTGACAGAGCTTTCAAGTAGACACTGATGCAGAAATGAGAGCTATCAGCCAATCTCAAGGACAAAACCCAACACATCCTCAGGTTTCCCCAACTTACACTACCCCTTATGAAGCTATTCCACCTCAGTCAACCCTATATAAGTATTTTTCAGTAAGCGGCTACCCATTAAACCTTCCACAGACCGAATATCAAGGATTAGGTCGGACACACTACGAGCCTATCTATCACAGCAGCCAGAACCTTTCAGCAATGCTGTACCAAGGAAATCAATCAAATAGACCACGTGGCCACCGAGGCGGGTAAATTGAAGCTATCTCATTTTTACCCCGATTGTGTAGTTAAATTCATACATCCCTAATACAATGTAAAATAAATATTGTTATATTTAAAAAAATAATGATATTAGATTTAATACAATGAATATGCAATGAGATGGTTTTCACACATATTTACATTGCAATAGTTACCAAACAAAACATTTGAGTTTCACAATATTGTACTTGTCTTATGTATACATATATTGACCAATGGGTGTTTATTTACCCTAAATGGTAAACCTACTATATATTGAAACTAGAGCCTGCATTGTAAATGAAATGGATGCTAGGGTTTGGGATGAGATAGGCAAACCTAAAAGTGAATTAACGTGTACAGGCAAACAAGCTGCATCAGATGCACTTGTAATTGAGTTCCCCTGCATGCAAAGTGCACTATTATACAGGATGTGTGCATAGAGGTATCGACCAATAATCACATTTTGTCATCAAAACTCTATCAATACTTCATTAGCAAGGGTAGCGTTGATTCATTTCCAGGGACTAGATCAGTAAAACAATACAAACGACATTTTAAATGAGTAAGTTTAAATGCATTTAATGTATGTTTAATAAAAAAATATTGAACTAATTAAAATATGTTTTCACAATTGCACACTATAACAAATAAAATATAAATTCAGCAAACAATTCGCTATGACATTTACAATTTATATTTAAATTTAACTTGTTTATATATATATATATATATATATCTAAATTCCAACAATAACTAACGTTACAATAATAGTCATTTTTTAATTGAATCAAGTTGAATAAACCTGACCTGGTATTTTGCGTTTACATGTCTATATGCTTTGTGAAGTAGTCCTATTACACATGTAGATAACGTTATCCAGATGGCTCTGCAAAAGATGCACTAAATGTACTTATTACAATAAATAGTTTGAAAATAAATCTTATAAAACGATAAGTTTCTAGGTATATTAAAGGCCTTCCAACTAGTAAGTCTTGATGTAAATGGCTCCGTTTTTTGTACTTAATTGACCCAAATTAAATAAAACATATATAGCTTAAACTAAACATTTTTTTAAACTAAGAAATATTGTTTCTTTTGATTGGACCCGTATCGAGAGAAAGCGAACTAAACTTCAAGCGCATCTAATCTTGTTTTCTAATGACGGGGAGGTAAGTATTCAAATCCTAGTTCAGTGTACTTAAGTGGTTTTTTTCTAAATGATTATTTTGATGAAAGATTGTATGAAGGCAAGGATTTCATCATGTTTTATGGTTCTCCAATCTCTTTGCATATAAATACGGTTAAATACCTTCTAAATTCTACTTTTTTCACCCCGACCCTCTTAGAGCTATTACGTGCAAATACACTGTACATATTAAAGTAATATGAGATGTACAAAAAAAGATGCTGTTTTTTCCTATCGAATGTATCTATTGGGTCAATTTTGAAATGTCGCTTGGCTCGCTCTACGTCCAGTCTCGGCAATTAGCTCGTGCAGTAAACAGCTGATGATAATGAGAGCCAACCAACACTCTTTAGCTCGAATTTGATGCCATGTGGCCTTGTCGGAAACCAGGGGGACGGGGAAAATGTTGAACAAGTTAATTGCAATGCACACAATTGTTTAAAATGTTAATAGTTTGAATAAGAAAAATATTTCTCTAGTTTTATACTGATTGGGGAGGGTAGGGGAGTGCATTAAAAAAAATGATTGAAGAAACTTACCAATTAAATGATTATTATTATTATTATTATTATCACCGCGTATTACTACCCGTTCGGGTTATACGCACTTACGCTAAATGTGTAATGGTAGGGTGATTGTGAGATGAACTGGAGGACCTACAGTTTAACGTGGAATCCGAACCACGGTGGATGCCTGGCATTCCCCACATTCACAAGATGTCTTGTCAGAGGTGAAGGAAGGGTTTGGTAATCAGATAAATCTATGCCGGTACCGGGGATTGAACCCCGGCCGCCAGCATAGAGGTCTGACACCTTACCCAAAGACCGCCAGGTCACCTATGGTGAGAAGAATTTTGTTTAAACTGTAGGCATTCCTGTGACATGGTCTCGCCCACTCTGTCCCTAGTTTGTTAGAACTGTAGGCATTCCTGTGACATGGTCTCGCCCACCCTGTCCCTAGTTTGTTAGAACTGTAGGCATTCCTGTGACATGGTCTCGCCCACTCTGTCCCTAGTTTGTTAGAACTGTAGGCATTCCTGTGACATGGTCTCGCCCACTCTGTCCCTAGTTTGTTAGAACTGTAGGCATTCCTGTGACATGGTCTCGCCCACTCTGTCCCTAGTTTGTTAGAACTGTAGGCATTCCTGTGACATGGTCTCGCCCACTCTGTCCCTAGTTTGTTAGAACTGTAGGCATTCCTGTGACATGGTCTCGCCCACTCTGTCCCTAGTTTGTTAGAACTGTAGGCATTCCTGTGACATGGTCTCGCCCACTCTGTCCCTAGTTTGTTAGAACTGTAGGCATTCCTGTGACATGGTCTCGCCCACTCTGTCCCTAGTTTGTTAGAACTGTAGGCATTCCTGTGACATGGTCTCGCCCACTCTGTCCCTAGTTTGTTAGAACTGTAGGCATTCCTGTGACATGGTCTCGCCCACTCTGTCCCTAGTTTGTTAGAACTGTAGGCATTCCTGTGACATGGTCTCGCCCACTCGGTCGCTAGTTTGTTAGAACTGTAGGCATTCCTGTGACATGTTATCGCCCACTCTGTACTTATATTACCAGTTATTTATTTATATATATATATATATATATATATATACCATTTGGAACCTGTTCACTTAGTGATGAGAACGTAGTTTAATATGTATTTACATAACTATTTAAAGTTTCCCCTCACGCCATTGTACCACATAATTTTTGCAAACAAAGTCTACTAAAAAAAAGTAGTTGATTCAAAATAAATTGCTCACAGCTTCTCATATGAGCAATGTACACACCTTACTACTCGTATATTACCCACTTTGGTGGTTGGATGTCTAATGCACTACTCTCACAGCAAATGCTGATACACTTAGTATAAATACAACCTTCCTAATCCCTAAGAGGTGGCATTAATAATAACTACTGTATTCAAATATTTGACCTTATGGTCCCTTCTCTTTTTAGTCCCCTGGTTAATTGAATCATTGCCAAAGAATTTAATTAGTTGTATCGCGTGAGGAGCTTTCTGAGAATTTGGAGCGTCTTAAGAATGTATGGTACTTATGAAATACTCGCTCCAATTAGGTCCTCATTTGACTAAAAATGTACGGTGCTTATGATATAATCGCTCCAATTAGGTCCTCATTTGACTAACAATGTACAGTACTTATGAAATGCGCGCACCAATTAGGTCATCATTTGACTAACAATGTACGGTACTTATTAAATGCGCGCACCAATTAGGTCCTCATTTGACTAACAATGTACGGTGCTTATGATACGCTCGCTCCAATTAGGTCCTCATTTGACTAACAATGTACGGTGCTTATGATATGCTCGCTCCAATTAGGTCCTCATTTGACTAACAAATGTACGGTACTTATGTTATGCTCGCTCCAATTAGGTCCTCATTTGACTAACAATGTACAGTGTTTATGATATGCTCGCTCCAATTAGGTCCTCATTTGACTAACAATGTATGGTTCTTAAGATATGCTCGCCCCAATTAGGTCCTCATTAGACTAACAATGTACGGTGCTTATGATACACTCGCTCCAATTAGGTCCTCATTTGACTAACAATGTACGGTACTTATGTTATGCTCGCTCCAATTAGGTCCTCATTTGACTAACAAATGTACGGTGTTTATGATATGCTCACTCCAATTAGGTCCTCATTTGACTAACAATGTATGGTGCTTAAGATATGCTCGCCCCAATTAGGTCCTCATTTGACTAACAATGTACGGTGCTTATGATACGCTCGTTCCAATTAGGTCTTCATTTGACTAATAATGTACGGTGCTTATGATATGCTCGCTACAATTAGGTCCTCATTTGACTAACAATGTACGGTACTTATGATATAATCGCTCCAATTAGGTCCTCATTTGACTAACAATGTACGGTGTTTATGATACGCTCACTCCAATTAGGTCCTCATTTGACTAACAATTTATGGTGCTTAAGATATGCTCGCCCCAATTAGGTCCTCATTTGACTAACAATGTACGGTGTATATGATATGCTCGCCCCAATTAGGTCCTCATTTGACTAACAATGTACGGTACTTATGAAATGCGTGCACCAATTAGGTCCTCATTTGACTAACAATGTACGGTACTTATGAAATGCGCGGTACCAATTAGGTCCTCATTTGACTAACAATGTACGGTGTATATGATATGCTCGCTCCAATTAGGTCCTCATTTGACTAACAATGTATGGTGGTTATGATATGCTCACTCCAATTAGGTCCTCATTTGACTAACAATGTACGGGACTTACGATATGCTCGCTCCAACTAGGTCCTCATTTGACTAACAATGTATCGTACTTATGATATGCTCGCTCCAATTAGGTCCTCATTTGACTAACAATGTATGGTACTTATGAAATGCTCGCCCTAATTAGGTCCTCGTTTGACTAACAATGTACGGTGCTTATGATATGCTCGCTCCAATTAAGTCCTCATTTGACTAACAATGTACGTTGCTTATGATATGCTCGGTCCAATTAGGTCCTCATTTGACTAACAATGTATGGAACTTACGATATATTCGCCCCAATTAGGTTCCTATTTGACTAACAATGTACGGTACTTATGATATGCTCGCTCAAATTAGGTCCTCATTTGACTAACAATGTACGGTGCTTATGATATGCTCGCTCCAATTTGGTACCCATTTGACTAACAATGTGTGGTACTTATGAAATGCTCGCCCCAATTAGGTCCTCATTTGACTAACAATGTATGGTACTTACGATATGCTCGCTCCAATTAGGTCCTCATTTGACTAACAATGTATGGTACTTATGAAATGCTCGCCCCAATTAGGTCCTCATTTGACTAACAATGTACGGTGCTTATGAAATGCGCGCACCAATTAGGTCTTCATTTGACTAACAATGTATGTTACTTACGATATGCTCGCCCCAATTAGGTTCTTATTTGACTAACAATGTACGGTACTTATGATATGCTCGCTCCAATTAGGTCCTCATTTGACTAACAATGTATGGTGCTTATGATATGCTTGCTCCAATTTAGTACCCATTTGACTAACAATGTGTGGTACTTATGAAATGCTCGCCCCAATTAGGTCCTCATTTGACTAACAATGTACGGTGCTTATGATATGCTCGCTCCAATTAGGTCCTCATTTGACTAACAATGTACGGTACTTATGATATGCTCGCTCCAATTAGGTCCTCATTTGACTAACAATGTACGGTGATTATATTATGCTCGCTCCAATTAGGTCCTCATTTGACTAACAATGTATGGTGCTTATGATATGCTCGCTTCAATTAGGTCCTCATTTGACTAAAAATTTACGGTACTTATGATATGCTCGCTCCAATTAGGTCCTCATTTGACTAACAATGTATGGTGCTTATGATATGCTCGCCCCAATTAGGTCCTGATTTGACTAACAATGTACGGTACTTATGATATGCTCGCTCCAACTAGGTTCTCATTTGACTAACAATGTATGGTACTTATGATATGCTCGCTCCAATTTGGGACCCATTTGACTAACAATGTATGGTACTTACGATATGCTCGCCCCAATTAGGTCCTCATTTGACTAACAATGTATGAGACTTACGATATGCTCGCTCCAATTTGGTACCCATTTGACTAACAATGTACGGTACTTACGATATGCTCGCCCCAATTAGGTCCTCATTTGACTAACAATGTATGGTGCTTATGATATGCTCGCTCCAATTTGGTACCCATTTGACTAATCATACATTGATTCTGCGCTACATACCTCATATTTTAATCTTTATACCTGACCAATGAGTGTTCTGGTAAGTGATGAAAATTATTTACATACACTCTTTAAAGAAAGCTCTTGTTAGCCTCTTTACAAGCCACAACACGCCACTGGGTACAGACATACAAACCCCCCATTCCTCGAATTGAAAGGTATTAAATAATTACAAATTGTATTTAAGAAATTTAACGTTCAATTTTGAGCCAACTGATTATATAAAAACATGATTTAAAAAATAACATCAATTTATAACAGACACAACATCCAACCCCCCTCCGTTAATTCATCACTGTGAAACGGGAGCCCCAATTTCACCATTTTNGTAAGTAGGTAGACACACAAACGGTCAAGCTAAGGTGTCCGACATTTATTTAGTATGGTCAGTCTTAGAGCTCAGTGATGAACGTAGGTCTAATTATTTGGTTGGTTTTAGTACCGCGTCTTACTACCCGTCATACGTGATATGTACTTATCACGGTAATGTGTGAGGTAGGAGGATGGTTGGATTCAGAGCAGTTGTACCCGAGTTTTGGTGGAAAGGTAGTGGGAAATCAATTATAAAATATCACCTTCAGTAGACCTGCCCTAGATTCGAGCCCCAATTTCTCCGTCAACAGTAGACTAGTCTATTGTGAGAGTAATGCCTTAGACCATGCGACCATCGAAGCAAGTTAAATTGAAATAAAAAATATTAATTTATATAATTGTTGATAAGGGCAATAAGGGATGATAAGGTCCTGTGAGATTCTCGACAAAGAACCCTCACAACTAACCTCGTGTCCCTCCACGATGAAAACTTGTTGTTGAGGTTGAACGAGCGAGACAGGAGAACCAATCACGTCTCATGACCATAGAGGTAGAGAGAAGGCAGAGAGAACCTTCTCTGCTGGACAAGACGTGCCCCTGACGGCCGATACAAGAACTGCAGTATCTCCTACCACACAGAGCCTCAACTGCCAAGACAAGATAATACTAGTCCTAGTGACTGATCCCACTGTTACTTTTGGTCTGATAAGTTAACATCATAACTTTTGTGGGAAGAATATAGGAGGATAACTAAATACCTGATCTCTTTAGCCGAGAGAGAGAGAGAGAGAGAGAGAGAGAGAGAGAGTAGAAACCATCATGATAAACAACACTATATTAAAACAAACTCTAGATCAATTGGTTGGAACTAGACGTTGGACTCCCATGTTTACTTGATCTTTGTTTCGTTTGAAATTCATTTAGTGGTTTGCTCGAATCGTGTCTCAAAATATATTCAGCTCAATAATTTAGAATTGTGTTTATGTGTTTACGAATAGTTACTGCTGTATGCAGTATGTCCTGTTGATTGAAAAGTTTTTTTTTAACTATACACATATTAACATTAACATACGTAATATTTATTTATTAATGTTGAGCTTTGTAGGAAAGTAAACTTAAGCTAGGTAAATTTAAGATTGGTTCAGTTAGCAGGCTGTAAGTCAACATACGGATGTTCAGCGTATATTAATTGTAGTAGACAAGCTAGTTTGGACAATAGTAAGTTAGGACAAGGACCAGATTAGGTTTAGAACGTTATTTAGATAAAATAAATTTTATTTTGGTTACTTTAGGTTAATTTAAATAATTTAACTTACTCAAGAAAAGTTAATTCCTGTATATTATTCTTAAATATTATAAATTAACTAAGCTAATTGTTTAAATATAATTTAGTTTAAGTTAAGTTAGTTTAGTTAGGCTACTATAATATTTTCTGAAAATGTTAATAGATTTATAAAAAAAATGTTTTGAAGTTATTTGTGGCTGATGCTTAGTTTATACTAATGTTTTATTTATTCTATTGGCTTAGAATTTTTTTAGGGGGGGGGGGAGGACCCTTTCACCTAAACCGGTCTTCTATTTTAAAATTTAACTTGCTTTCATAGTGTTTGTGGTGGCTTTTGTATATGCCTGACAAATTTAAATGTTCTAACACAGTGATAGGAAGCTTTTTGTAAGTTTTAGAAATGTTGAAATCCCTCATTTCACCAATGTACCCTTAGAAATTTCAAATATTTAGGAATAATTGGAGTATTTGGAGTACTTCCACTACATTCTTAGCGATTTTTAATTCTCCATGTTTTCTAAAAGTATATAGTTAGTGGTTTGTGCTTCATCATGTACTGTGCGTAGCACTGGTTGGAAGGGGGCGGTGGGGTCAAGTTGAATGTCTACATTGTGCTACAACGGGGGAGGGGGGAAGGAAGAGAAGGATTACATAATTTTTTAAAGAGCCCGTAGCAAAACAGAGCATAGCATGATGTGTGATCTGGTTACTTTAAATACTTGACTAGCGATTTTAAAACAGTGTATAACTAACGAAGCGTAGCTTCATTTGTGAATTCGTCTTAATGCTTTTTTTTTTCAGTTTTATAATCTTCGCTCTCAACCAATGTGCGTGTAATATTTCAAGTAAGTAAGACCTTCTCTCTAATCACTCATGAGAGCCAAGACCCAGGTAATCCGGACGGGAGTCAAACCAATTTCACCCGAAGTGTGACCTCCCTGACATCCTCCATACTACCCCCGCTGCTGCTATTAACATTTAAATACGATCTTTCCCCCTCCCTCTCCCCGTCTCCGGACCATCCTGACTGGGTTATTACCGGGTAATGGAGAGTAGCCTTATACTCACACACGACGGTTGCATCGCTGCTTACATTAATAGCAGTGGAAACTCACAAAATCAAGTTCAACACGGGCAAACGATCATTTTAATAAATATATTTAAAAAATTCATTTTATTTTCTAATAGAAAAGTATGCATGTTTTGTTATATTTTTTTAAAAGATTATGATCGATTTGGACAATTTATATGCCCCCTGAGTTGAAAATAGTGGCCCAAAGAATGTTGTCTGTCCCTATATGTGTCCGTCTGAACTTGGGGCCAGCGCCGATACGATTTATTCGATTTCGTTCCCACTTAATACTTTAAACATGATATAGTCATACCTCAAGTAGTTTTAATTAAATTGGACTCTAGCCCTAAAATTGAAGATAGTTAACTGGTAAATGATTTTTGAAAATTATAAATTGTATAGCAATTTTTTTTGGCACAAATAAATCAAATATTGCCTTAATATAATCATAGAGCTTAATTATCTTTATTTACATGGAGATATCAATAGCTGTAGTGAAAATTGGGATTAGATAAAAACATTTTTAAATAAAAAGAAAAAGTTGTCATTAAATTCCAGTAAACCCAGCTCTAGGACGATAAACTGCACACATTCTTGCCATTATAATATTTTATTTTATGATTTGTAGCATGAATACCCCACTTTTCTTGTTTCGGTAAAGTAGACTTCATGCGATACATTATTTATCACCGTGTCTTAACAGCGTCTTGGCCTATACGTATATGTAATACTTGCGCTAATGCGTTAGAAATGAACAAGGTTTAATTTTGAAGAAGTGTACCCGAGTTTGCATGGAGAGAGGCTATTTAAAAAAAACTAAGCACACTCGACTAGGATTTAAACCCTGATGTCCTCATGTTTGGGAGTCCAATCTATTTAGAGAGCGACACTTTAGAACATAAGGCCAACAGTGCTTGTTTAGGCAGTATTTAAGTTTAGGTATTAACATGTAAGAATGTATTAGTTTGTGCGATAAGAATAAATGACATATCCACACCGGGGGACACAAAGATTACCTGCCATTTATTCTGTTTTTGCGGTGATGGAGAAGTCAGGGTTAAAAGAATAAAACTCCAAACAAATTTATGAATTTTTTAAAATTTCTCAAAGTGGCTATTAAGATTAAGTTCAAAATGAGTATCTGGGAATTTTGTTTCATGATAATTAAGAATGATCTTTTATTTTTCAAAATAAAATTAAATTAGGGGTATTTTACAAATAAAGTATTTTTGAAAATTGGAAATTTTCTAAAAATATTCGAACAATCCTATTTAAAATTTATAAATGGAGAATATTTATTATGACTAACAAAATGATGGTTTTTTTTTTAGGGAAACCTACTTAGGGGTAGTTCACTCCACAAAATGCATGTAGATTTCATTTAAATGTTATCTTCCTCGTTCCTATTTATAAGTATGATTAAATGCGTATAGCCTGGGCAAATAATCTATACCAATACAAATATTGCATTTTACTTGAATAAATAATAGGACGCATGGGCTGACAACCCAAAACAGCTTATCAGCATTCCTCTTGGCGAGCAGGCCAAATTGCGGTGTATCTGGTACTATTCTTCGAGCTAACGGGGCTGACAATTTAACAATGATTCTAAGGGGTCCCTCTGCGCGTTTTGTGGGCTGCGCAGGTCAGGACGCCGGATCATCGAGTACGTGTGCTGGCAGGCAACCATCGTGCCCAGAGTACCGGCGTTCTTATCCGTGTAGGATCATCTATAGTGTCAGTCACCATTCCTTGCTATTCTTCGTTCAGTCACGAGCTACTGAGTAGAGTACTTTATATCCTTGTAGTAACATCATATTTTATAGTAGTACAATAAGCCCTAAGAGGCAAAGTGGTCTGTCTATAAATTACGAACCCACACACATATCCGGTCACTGTCCCCACCCTTGACTGCAACACATCCTGACAGTTTGTGGCCTACAAGACGGAGTTGATAATTCACAATAATTTTGGATGTTTTGTTGAATCCTATCAATTATTATTGTATTTTCAGGGTATATAATAAGCTGAATTCTAATAATAAATTAAAAACTTAATCTATAAGGTTTCATAAAAAATATTCTTTTATCTGTTATTTCTTAAAATATGAAATATAGACATTAGTTATTAGTTCCCACGCTGCGAACAATACTCTTGTATCGCCTATTAAAGAGTTTGATCTGAAACATTAACTAGCAACCACCAGAACTGACACTCAAGTCTTATGGCAATGCGGGGGAATTTAATTTTAACTACACTTCTCTATCCTTTCTATATTATAAAGTTACTTGTGAAACCCACAACCCGCAAGCGGGCTAAATATCATAACCTGCCGGTGGTGGGGAGATCAGAATTTGAATCCCGCCTGAGTGTATTGAGCGTGGGTTTTCCTAAATTGGTGGGCACAGTTTTGCATTTATGATATTTGCCCATTTATGTATATAATTTAAAAGACAAAGTTAAAGATTAAATTTTAACTTTGTGAGCAAATTATGCTGCAGATTAAAATTGTATTGATTTATAAATTTTTTTAAAATAAATTTTATTTTACAAAAAAAAACCAGGTAGGTGTAAATCACCTTAACATTGATATCTTTTACCCACAACTTTACTGTTGAATATATTTTGAATTATGGACGTCAGTCATGAAATATAAAGAATATATACTAAATGGGTTGCTGCTCTCCCTTCACGCAAATGTAGGAACATTTCATATTAATTCTAGCATTCTTGCTTTTAACCATTAGATTAAATAAATACTGATGACCTAGACGGGCATTAGGAAGCGGTTCTAAAGTACAACCAACATCTAGATAATGTCCACTGCACGTATTTGTGTTTTATTTAAAATGTAGCAAAATAGTAGCATGTCATTGAATGGCCCCCACTCATCTCTAAAGAGCAGACCTAGGTTACGTTACTGTCTTCTGATAAAAGATAACACACACACCGATAAACTTCCGACATAAACAAAAACCCCTGAAACAAGGACAGAAACATAAACCAACCACACGAGCGAGACCTTAATAAACATCGCTTGATAATGTTTTCCTGGTCACGTCGCACGGGAGCTGAGCTCGTAATATCTTTTACTCTTTTTTTTAAAGTGGTAAATAGAAGTAAAAAAAGTGGGGTTGTTCCAAACTCTAGCATTAAAAGAATACAAAGTCTGAAAAGATATAATCAGAAGATAATTTATTCTTCGAGTGGCTCCGGCTACTGGTGTTTCTACCTGAGGACATGTTGGCTACTGGTTCAGGGATGTCCACCGTGGGCATTGGGGCCCAAAATGGTCATATTTATATCTGAGAACATGCCTGCTACCATTCCATAGCTCAGGGATGTCCATTATGTTTATGATGACGTTACTTGGGTCACATATCTCGAAAATACTATATTTTCACAAATGTAATTTTTATAGGAAAGACAAAAAAACTGTTTATTTAATGACTTCTATGGGGCTGTCCATTAACGACGTCAGGTTTATTTTATTTGTCTACCTCTTTTCCCCTTCTTGTCACACATTGTCACAATTTTATGAAATCTCTTTCTAATATTTCGTCGCAATAACACGCAACCTGCTCTTATCAAAATAGTATTTTAGCTGTAGACCATATACACGCCATTTATTGAAACTTGTTTGTACGTGTTCGCAGTCGGGTTTATTAAACACAGAACAGTGCCTGAATACAGCGGGTCTTTACATAGCCAGCCAACCAGACAATTTATTTTAGGAAAGAAAACCGGTCACAGATCTAAGAAATAGAACAAAAACTAATAGCTTGGCAAGAAATAACGTAAAAAATTAAAAATTAATTTCGGGATTTTATCAGCCCGACCATTTTGCTTGGAAAAATCTAAACTACCATAATTTGCCAAAAACTTGATATTACCTTTTATCGCTTACGCTGAGAAAACTATTTAAGAGCAAGAACAAATTAAGGGGAACTGTTTTATGTATCTTAATATTTCGTTCAAATAAGTCCTCCAGTATATTCATCCCAAGTTTATGGTTTAGGTGCAAGAGGTAATAATAATACTTACCAAGCATCTTACTACCTATTCAGGCTACACGCTTAGGTACTAATTACTCTAATGGGCTAGGAATTGGGAAGGATGAATATAGAGGAAGTGAACCCACATTTTTCGTGGAGGGAGAGTGGAAAACCACTCTCAGTTCACCCAACCGAGATTCAAACCTCAATCTCCCCGTTCTCGGCAGTCTAGCTCAACAACACAAAACTTACGTGTTAGATAACTACGCCACCGAGGTGTGTAAGAGATAATCAAAGCTGCGCTTTTAAA
Organism: Timema shepardi; assembly: GCA_902151425.1. Lineage (NCBI taxonomy): Eukaryota > Metazoa > Arthropoda > Insecta > Phasmatodea > Timematidae > Timema > Timema shepardi. The sequence goes on from CABFVX010007431.1 coordinate 27,616, forward strand.
ACCCACACACGTTGCTATGTGTGTATGTATGTGTGATGCCACGTGGAAATATTCAGAGCGCACTACATTAGAAATGGCCAATAGGTGCACAGTATCAAAGTTATTGGTGTTTCTTCCCTAAAGAGTATACTTATTCCCTTCTTGAGCACAATCTCAACTGCCCAATTTGACCAAGTGGCCTAACTTGGTTTAATCCTCGGTATTACCACCTAAAATAATCTGAATAGGCTACTTAGTGAATTCTTCTAATCTCTCCTTCATATTCATTATCGCCTAGCTGGCCTTTTTAAGATTTAGTTTCGATTTTGAAGAATAAGTTAGTCACCTTTAAAAAAAACTGTATCGTGGAATTAGAATGTTTTGAACAAGTCACTATGTTGTGCCTCACTGTTCAGTCGGCCCTTGTATCTTTCCTCCGGACTTGCACAGGCCTCGCCACCCACCCTCTCTTCTGACTGGACCGCTCCACAGTCCATGTCTCTGAGCCGTCCGTGATGATTTCCCCACTGTAGTCAGTGCCAAAGACCACTTCCTATTGGCTAGCTTTGCAGCCACTATCACTCACGTTTTACCACACCAATGGGAAGCTCCCTTTTTCCCGAAAAACAAAGGCAGTTGACATCGAGACACCGAGCTGAACACATCGACTAAAGTGCTTCGGTTATCTTTTAGGGCTTTGGTGAAGTGTCTAGTGAAGTGTTTTCTTTCCCGATTAAGGGGTCATTGCGTTATAAACTGTTTAAATCTTAATAAACTTGTGTGAAATTAAACTTAAAAACTTTCGGCCCCTTTCAGGGCCAAAAAGTCTTAAAAAATTTTGCGTGTTCGGTGAAGGCTAGGGACGGTTTTTTTGCCGGCCGGTCTGGACCAAAAATAAAAACGTGTGAAAAGTGTAAGCAACCTATCCAAAAGTGAAAATGTCCATGGGTTCGGACATTGACGTGACCGAGGAGGATGACGATGACAGCATGTCTGAGGAGTCCAATGATGAGAACATGGAGCCTCAATCCATAACGAAAAGCACCACGGACTCCCATCATCCTGGTCACTCACAAGGCAATACAGGTAACCAGCCTCAAACAATAACAAACTTTGAGCCGGTCTAATCGTTAAAACGGAAACACCGGACCAAACCAGGAGTTGACGTTCCGGTCACCAAAGCAATAAAGGTAACCAACAAATTCGCTCCACTAGACAGTGGGAAAGCTAACACAGCCCTAGAGATCTCCACTATGGAGTCAACAGACGCCACCCACAATGAAGAGTTTCAACCACAGAATAAGGTAAAAATACCACCAATAATAATTCCAAATTCTACGGAATACAACAACCTAATCAAACTCTTAAAAACCAACCTGAAGGATGAGTACAAACTCCACTGCACGCCACAGGGTATTAAAGTTATTTCAAGTTCTCTAAAGGACTACACCACACTTTGGAAAGTCTTAAAGGAAACTAACCTAGAACACTTCACGTATATGCTACAGAGGGACAGACCCTTCAAGGTAGTGATCAAGGGCCTCCACTCCACCATGCCGACTGAGTCCATAATAGCAGAACTCACCGAAATAGGGTTCAAGCCCATCAATGTGAGGCAACTGTACACAAAATCCACACCAGAGTCAGCAACACCGAGGCCACTCCCCATATTCGTATATACCCTGGAGAAATCACAGGCAGTAGCTGAGATTTACAAAGTCAGGGCAATAAATCACACAGTCGTAAAGATAGAGGAATACAAAGAATCTGAGAGCATAATACTCCAGTGCCACCGCTGCCAACGATTTGGCCATTCAAAGAACTATTTTTCACTAACCCCTAGATGTGTCAAGTGTCTCGGGGAGCACTTGACCACAGAATGTGCAAAAAAAAAGACAGAAAAACGCCGGCACGCTGCGTTAACTGCAAGGGGGAACACGCGGCTAATTATCGAAACTGCCCCGCTCTTATTAAGGAGTTGGAAAAACGTGACAAATGGAAAACATTATCGAAAAAAGAGGTGCAAAAGCCAGCGTCCACCAAGACCGGTCACACACAGATTTAAGACAGACGCCAGACCAACTACATCTTACCCAGCCGAGACCAAGTGGATGTCATACGCTGCAGCAGTTGTCAACCTCCAAAAAAAACCCAGGGAGACCGATGCAAACCCCAACGATACTTCTGACATAAATGATCTCTTCCAAATACTTAAAGACATAAACCTTTCAGGACTCCTTACACACCTCAAAATGTACATAACCAGGCTAAAAATCGCTCCGGACAAAACCACCAAGGCCCTGACTCTACTAGAAGCCGTCACTGAGTTTTACCGTGATGATGAATAATCAAAATCCTCATAACACAAGACTCCATCAACATTATGTTCTGGAACGCCAATGGCATAATGCAACAGGCCCATGAGCTAGAACAGCTATTGCAAACATACGGGGTGGATATAGCCCTCATCTGCGAGACGACATCTACAGGACGGACAGGCCTGTCAGAAGCGGCGGGGGTACCGCCGTACTTGTAAATAGAAACCCAAACCATTACCACACCACCATACCGGGTTTGGTTAACATAGAAACGACTTCGGTGATAGTCCCTTCACCACGGAGGGAAATAATGTTCACTAGCCATGTACAGGAGTCCTACGGCCCCCTTCACCGATCAAGACCTGAGCGCGCTGACGGCCAAACCAAATTTCTTCGCCGCCGGAGACCTAAACTCCAAACATACTCGCTGGAACAGCTGAACAGCAAACCAAGCAGGCCGCATACTGACACAACACGCTACCCAAAACTACTACTTGGTTCTGGCACCGGAGGAACCAACCTTATATCCCTCTAACTATAGACACCTCCCAGATGTACTCGATCTAATACTCACGGACCTCAACCAACACCCATAAGAATTACACACACTAAACGAACTGGACTCAGACCACCTCCCAATCTTCTGTAGGTTGCTGGTAAACACCAACACCCGGACTTCTATCCTTAGAAGAAAAACCCCCAACACGGGTCCAAGTACAAGGTCACCCTGGAAAGATCTACACCTGACGAGTGGGAAGTAAGGACTACAGAAGAGCTGGATCACTCGATCGCTCTTCTCATGGCAACACTCCTTGAAGCCCGCCGAACCTCAACCAAATATGAAACCCCATTAATAAATCTTAAGAGAGATCAACCGGACCTCAATCTCCTCATAGCGCAAAAGAGGGAAGCGAGACACGACTGGCAGACCTCTTGCTCCCCGAGGCATCGAGCAGCTTACAACAGACTGAGGGCCCTAGTCCGCCGAAGAGCTAAACAACTGAAACTGAGCAAATGGAAC
>CABFVX010007432.1:0-30912 GCA_902151425.1 Timema shepardi
GAGGTTATCAAGCTGAACACGCTGTATACAAGTGTGAGAGAGGTTATCAGGCTGAACACGCTGTATACAAGTGTGAGAGAGGTTATAAAGCTGAACACGCTGTATACAAGTGTGAGAGAGGTTATCAAGCTGAACACGCTGTATACAAGTGTGAAAGAGGTTATCAAGCTGTACACGCTGTATACAAGTGTGAGAGAGGTTATCAAGCTGAACACGCTCTATACAAGTGTGAGAGAGGTTATCAAGCTGAACACGCTGTATACAAGTGTGAGAGAGGTTATCAAGCTGAACACGCTGTATACAAGTGTGAGAGAGGTTATCAAGCTGAACACGCTGTATACAACTGTGAGAGAGGTTATCAAGCTGTACACGCTGTATACAACTGTGAGAGAGGTTATCAAGCTGTGTTATGAAGGCGAGAAGTCATATGGTCTAGTTCCCTTAAGTTTGCGCCTTCCCATGAATGTCATTGGTGACCGTGTGTAATCTCCCGTCGTTATGTGGTGACGTTGATAAATACAATTACGATCTCACGGGGATCTGGCTCGGAGATCAACGGATTTAGCTTTGGTATTGACATTCCTGTCCTTTAGTTAAAATAGTTTGTAGTTCATCCATTGATAAAACCTTATGTTTGGAAATTGAAAATGTACCTATGAGTATATTTATTTTTATAGGAATATTTGGGATAGGAAAAAGAAACAAAACATTTTTTTTATATAACTAGTGGGCCTGTGTTCTCTTTACTAAATTAAATACGAATAAATGTAATTTTGAAAATAGGCTTGGAATGAACTAAGAAGGTAGATAATAGAAAAACACTTAAGGTGCGGCAGAAATGAGCGCAAGTAATTTTACAGTTTTTATAACATTCAATTTTTTTGGCCAAAATAAATCCAAAATTTCTCCAGTAGGAATGTAGAGTTTAGTTTTCTTCACATTCAAATATCAACAGATCTTGAATATATGTCAAGGTTGTCCTGGAATTTTGTCAAAACATTTATAATAAATAGCAAAAATTTCACAAAATTCCAGGACACCCATGACATATATTCAAGATCTGTTGATATTAGAATGTGAAGAAAACTAAACTCTATGTTGCTACTGGAGAAATATTTGATTTATTTTGGCCAAAAAATGTGATGTTATAAAAACTGTAAAAATTCTTGCGCTCCTTTCTGCCTCACCTTAACGGAATTCTTTATTTATTTGCTTGCAAGCGTTTACCAGAACAAAAGCCTTAATATATAAACATATAATGGCATTTTAAAGCGATTTGATAGTCAGTGTACGCTGTAAAATAATTTTATGTAAAGGCTTTATTGTAATATTATTGTCTCTTCAAAATATGTACAATCCCAAGGCCATCAATAAGCCTAATGTGTTTTCATACTTTAATTTATTCAAAATCACGAAATAAAAGATTTGTCTAAAATATAGGTTTCTAGTGCGCGAAAGGTTTATGGCTTATTTTTATTGTCGCCGCATCCTACAAGCGGTTTTTTAGAATACACCCAGTTTGAGTATGCTAGTCAAATTATTATGAGGAAGATATTATAAGAAGAAAGGTATGAAACGTGTCATGGTTGGCTCTAAGCTGTAGACTAGCAATGACGAGTAACTAGAGTGGTGCCAGAACTAATCTGGATATAGTTCCCAGCGTCGATACACCGGAACGAACGCTTGCATTGTCATTCGTTCCCACTTTCTCCCGGCTTGACGGACAATAAGGCTGAGGAGATTCTCGAGTGTTCGTTGGGACAGCGGACAAATTACGATTACGGAAGTTGGATTCTATGAGCACAGACCGGATACGGAAGACGTTCTCAAACACACTTAAATATCTGGACTAAGAGCGTTTGAGATGTCCTAATGCTAGGGAATGCATACCCACAACCTGCAAATAAGCCAAGGGAGCAGGGGCACCAAACCACCCCTCCTCGAAATTTGACCCCCAAAAAAAAACTGACTTATTAACTGTTCAAGCAATACAAGCCTGTCACTATTATTCTAATGTTGAAGCAGGCATAAAACCAAAATATTTTAAGGTTCTGGCTCGGCTTCCGATTCCCTCAATTCTAACTGACAACAGCTAGCATTTGTTTTGTTTTTTGCCTTAAATAGAAAGAAAAAACCGCTTAAGATTATTTACTCTGACCCAGTTTTTAATAAATTTAAAACATTTTAATCAAAAATTTAAAATTGGGATTCAAGGTGCATATGTTTGTGCATGGGGGCTAAAATTTTAAAATCGCACAATGCCCATGACAAAGAACTCTTCAATGTATTAAGAAAGAATAAGATAATCATCTACTTCAAGGATTATCATATCAAAGTTTACACATTTTTAACAGTGAAGCCACAATCTATTCATTATTTACCTTAGTCTGTCAATAATTACGCTATTAAGACAACATTGCCAATATGTTAAAAAAGTAGTTGAGGTCCATACACAAAGGGTTGAGCTGTAGATTCGCACAAGACTCACAAAAAGCCTGAGCTCACGACACACCCTGTGACTTTGACAAGCAAGAATTTCGATTCTTGCGAATTTTCTCCCGGAAACGACTCGTCCTATAGGCAGTTTATTATTCCTCTCAAAACCAACCTTATTTATGTGTATTTATTTATTCTAAGAAAAAGTTCCTTATTCGTAGGGGAAATTATGGTCAAATTTAGAAATGTTCTTTATTGATGACGTAATATTTTGTGAGGAGTAATTACAACAGATATGGAGGCATGCCTCACTTCCCAAGAAACATGAAAGTCTTCTTATCACCTTGGGATTGGTGAGATCATGGCGTAAAGCTCATCAGCTCAAAACAAATACAAGACACAATATTTAATGTGAAGCCTTTACTAGCGAAGTGCTGAGATGCGATACAGAAGTTCCTCAATCCTTCATTATTTAAACAGTGGTTTGTTATTTAAAACATGGCGTATGACGAAAGGGACTTGAAATGTATCAACATTTTCCTTTGTTATTATTTACTTATTTAATATATGGCATTAGGATCTCTAAAGTTAATTGCCACACTTACAAAAGTACGCCACCTATCCCTATCTTGAGATAGTTCTATCCTGTCCACCTCATTACATCCTATCCCTATCTTGAGCTAGTTCTATCCAGTCCACCTTATTACAGCCCATCCATATCTTGAGCTAGTTCTATCCAGTCCATCTCATTACACCCTATACCTATCTTGAGCTAGTTCTATCCAGTCCACCTCATTACATCCTATCTCTTTCAGGTCCATTCTAATGTTTATACTCCCTTCTGTGTCTAGATCTCCCCAATGGTCTCTTCCCATTGGTTTACCAGTCAGTACCTTGAGCGAGGTTCTAGATTCTTCATTCACACTGCATTTCCTGCCCGCCGTAATCTACGAGACTTGATTATCCTAACAGTGTCTATGTGATGAGTACAGGATATGTAACTCATCATTACATAATCTCCTTCAGTCCCCAGTATCTTCATCCCCTATTGGACCAAACATCTTCCCAAGCACCTTGTTTAAGAACACCCGTACTTTGTTTTCGTCATGTTATGTAAGAGACCACGAGTCAAACCAACAGAGAAAACCGCTAAAATGATTGTTTTGTATATTCTGAGTTTTATATTCCTGGACAGTAGGTGAGATGACAGACAACAACATATTTAATTAAACACATATTTTAATTACAACAAAATATGTAAGTTTTAGATCTCCAACGACTTTTAACGACAAATATCACAAAAGATTACAGTAAACAGTGATAAACCTTCAGATGGCCATCCTCAATCAAAAAAAGATATTTTTAATAGTTTCACAACATATTATTTAAATTAGACGATTAGGGATTGTTTTAGTGATTTTGCTGCTTAGTTCCTAGCTCTAAGTTACGATCACTAGTTTTAAATTTATAATTGTCTGAACATTATGATTATTACCAAATGTAGACAAGCGAATCTTGAGATTAATTTAAATTTTTCATCCGTTACTGTTCTTAGCCTATGCCTGGGTCAGTTTTTTATTCAAGCCATATATTCTCCACTACCGCCTGGCTAGGCCTGTTAAAGCTTCATATGTATTATAATCTAATTTAATACTAAGACAAGCACAACATCCAGTCCCCAACCATTAATTTATCAATGTGAAAGGGTAAATCAACATTTAATCAATTATAATTTTTTCGGTCATGCTGGGAATCGAGCCCGGAACCTTTAACTTAGTAGAGAGACATGCTATTGACTGAGCTAAGATATCAGATATATTAATTTACTAAGGAACACAATTTCCGCTTTGTGACAAGACCCATTATTGTACCTAGAAGAACAGGTTGATGAGAAATATATTTTAAGGAAACGCTACAAACTGTTTCTCACTCTCCCCCCACGAAAATATGAACACATTTCTTCTACATTTTATCTCCCTCATACCTATGCCATGAGTTTAGGCCTACCCGATACAAGTAGTGAAACGTGGAGAAAAACAATAATTTATATGTTGCATGATGTACCCTCAAACAGACCCACTCAAGATCAATGTAATCGCAAAGAGTGGAAAGCGACATGATCTGTAAATATTATGTTTCATGAACAGAGAGCTTCGCCTCAGCTCCAACGGGCTCCTTTGGGATGCTCACTTCACACGGTCATTGTGTGGTGTATTTCCTTGAAACTCTCCTCCCTCATCATGTGTGAATGTGTGCAAAGTGGCAGCTATCGCACTTTCAGTGAGATACAAAGCAGTAAGTGGCAGTTTCACTCAAGGTCACATTCCCTTATAAACGCTGAGTATGTTACGACAGTCAATCGAGAATCACAACCTAAAGACTTCTGGGAAGAATAAAAATAAATATATTTTGATTTTTATCTCAAATGGACATAACCGTTGAAAAGGTAATGGTTATATTATTGTAATATTTAACGCAGGAGTATATAAACTAGTAGGCCTAATCGTTACACCACTATTAGTTTTCCAAATGATGTAGTAAAAGGCAGTGGTTGACTGCGAGTTCGAAGTCCTCGTGTTCGTTGGAAGAGCTGGTTAGTAAATATATACATAGAGTAGCAGAGTCGAGGAAGTGTAAATACGAGTAACTGTTAAAGCCTGTGTTCTGTTGAAAGGAATAAGGCCATCACTTGACATTGGCGTGATATTATACGTATAAACATGGGCTACAAATGATAACGTGACAATTTATCAACATGGATGACAAATTAGTAGGTGACAATATATCATCATGGAAAACAAATGATAAGGTAGCACCGTGACAATATATCAATATGGAATACAAATTTTAAGGTGACAACATGCCAAATTTTCAACATGAAATACAAATGCTAAGGTGGCACTGTCATAAGATATCAACATGAAATACAAATGCTAAGGTGGCACTGTCACAAGATATCAACATGAAATACAAATGCTAAGGTGGCACTGTCACAAGATATCAACATGAAATACAAATGCTAAGATGGCACTGTCACAATATATCAACATGAAATAAAAATTACAAGGTGACAGCGAGGACAAAAATCAGCTTCATTATTAAAAGATACATTTCAACCCGAGTAGTTGGTTTAAATAATAATATAGAAAATGTATTTTAGATTTATTACAAAACAGCAATAAAATGCCTAGTAATTTATATTACATGTAAATATTTTTCTTATATTTTAAAGCAAGTTTTAACATAACAAAATATGAATATTGAACTGCCATTTAAAACTAAAGTATGCCATAGGTAATTTTAAAATAACATTTTCGAACATATTTAATCTAAAAATATCTTGATATTAATAACTTTGCACAATATGAGATATTAAAAAGACCCGTAGAGTATCTGGGAGTGTATTTTTTAGTGCGGTTGAGTCTTGCAAAGGACAATTACTATCCCACATGTTGAATGTAACAGCCTCGGAATAAGAGAAGTTAATTAACAGCTCATGGGACAGTTACAGAGGAACAAGGTGTGGAGAGATAAAACACGAATAACGTTGCAAGGTTTAAATCGTCACTACAAGGCTGCAATAGACATGGTTTAGACTGTCACTACAAAGCTAGAATATACAAGGTTTAAACTGTTAGTATAAAGCTAAAATATACTAGGTTTAAACTGTTAGTATAAAGCTAAAATATACAAGGTTTAAACTGTCACTACAAAGCTAAAATATACAAAGTTTAAACTGTCAGTCCAAAGCTAAAATATACAAGGTTTAAACTGTCACTACAAAGCTAAAATATACAAAGTTTAAACTGTCAGTCCAAAGTTAAAATATACAAGGTTTAAACTGTCACTAAAAAGCTAAAATATACAAAGTTTAAACTGTCAGTCCAAAGTTAAAATATACAAGGTTTAAACTGTCACTACAAAGCTAAAATATACAAGGTTTAAACTGTCACTACAAAGCTAAAATATACAAAGTTTAAACTGTCAGTCCAAAGCTAAAATTGGCAGGGTTTAAACGGTCAATAATGCGGTCAATTACAACCATGGCGTTATTGATGTATGCTTCCAGTGATTGTGTACAGTGACTTACAAACACGGGTATTGAAACAAAACTACACACCAAATTGCTGACTGCCGTAGATATCACTTCAACTCTAAGTTGGAATACATTTTAAAAATAAATTATAAGTAATATTTTACAGGTTTATTTACTATTAGGCCTAGTTTAATTAAATATATTATTGTTTCATTATATTTAATTTTTGTCATTTTATCTGGATTTAAGGTACATTCACGTATTAATTTTTTATTATTTGGTGTTACAGTTATTATAAAAAGCGTTCTAAGGACATGAATGTAATCCGATGATTTGACTAAAAAATTTAGCGAATTATTTGTAGTTTATTCTAATTTTATAGATCGGCTCATGAAAAATAATCATGGAAGACATTATAAAGCATTTTTTTAAGTCCAATGATCTGACTGTACATTTTTGTGATAGTTTAGAAAAGAGAAGCCGTTATGTAAGCTGAGAACAATGACGAATTTTATTCGCTTTCTTCTCTTGCCTTGCACAAAGGAGTTAATCTATTCCCGAGTGATTATTTGGCTCTGCTGCTGGAATGCTCCCTTCCAAGGGACGTTGTGAAGATGATTTGTGAGTGATGGATCACCTCTATTGGTTATTAATTATATAGTGATATGTGACTAAGGCTATATTCCTCGAATCCGAATCATGTATTTTGTTTAGAATCTAGAATCGTCGACCTTAGTGGTCCTGAGATTAAGTGCTCGCCTTAGGACACAATGTTCGTGGGCTTAGACATAGCCGGGATCGACGTATTTTTCTTGAGTGATAGAAAAAAATACGTAGCACAACTTCCTTCGGAGGGTAAGTAAAGCCGCCGGTCCCGTGTCAATTGTGGGATGAAAAAGAACCCTGGAAGGTATGCGTGGAACCGGCAAAATTGGTTAGGCCCTTTCACTGTCACTCATAGAAAATGTCCGCGTGTTGATATATTTATATATACACTACCAGTCGTTTCAGAAAAGGAACCTTAAATACCTCAAATGAAAAATAAAATAACAAGACTCTCGAATCCTAATTCGTACAATTTTAGTTAAAGTAAAAATATTTAAAATTAAATCTAAAACAAGTGTATAATGTTTTGTGTTATATTTTTTTATGTAAATTACGTCATAAGCAACAAAGATAACACTTTTTATATCAATTAAATATATTCATACAAATTTGTCCTTTTTTTGTGATTTTGTTACCCTCCCAAACACACTCGTCAATATAATTCCATTTACCATTTGTTAAAAATTGTTTTTTTGAAGTAAAAGTCTTCATAATTGTATTCAGGATACATTTTTGAGATTTTTACAAATCTCAAATCTCTCTAATAGCATATGGTTTAAGGAATTCAAGGATTCAAGCGTTCCCCGTCTCTAATTATATATTTTTATTTTAAATTGAGTTATAAATTATTGATTAATTTTCAAATAAAAAGTGTTTTTAAAGTGAATATTGTTTTTTGATATGTATTCTGGTTTTAATCTTTGATGTTAGATTTGTCTTTTAATATGTTTTAGAACCAGTCTTATCTAGGTTAGTATTGGCTAAATAATTGTATCACACAAGTAATCACTATGATAAGGCTATAATTAAGAGAGTGCATTAGTATTAACTTTTTTTATTATTATTAATACGTTTAGCCTAACAGTAGTTTTTCTGTCAGGAGCAGAGCGGCATTAGATGCCAAACTTTTGAGTGGAGAAAAAAGTTGAATAAAAGTAGGCTACAAACTAATTTGCAATTAATAAAGGATATTTTAGAAGAATGCCATTAAACTCCATGTTTGACGGGAATACATTATTCACATGATAGTTTTTAGCAAATCTTTAAAATTCTTGGGTTTGTTTTTTCCACTATTTTCAAATAAATTCATCCAAATAGCTAATGGTCTAGATATGCTCATTCGACCTTATCTTACCTCAGCTCTCCTGGCTTATGGAGGAATTCATTTCTGAGGTGGGGACACCATTAAGGTTAATCTCATTGTTCCCAGATGGTAGGATGATACGTGAGAATGATGAAGAATGATGATGGTGGAAAGCAGAGAGGACCTACAGTTTAACGTGAGTTCCGAACCACGGTGGGGGCCTGGCATTCCACACATTCACAAAGCGCGAAAGCACATACTTTGCCAGAGGTGCAGGAAGGGTTTGGTAAACAGAGAAATTCGTGCCGTGACAAGAATTTGATCCCCAGACCCCTAACACAGAAGTCTGAAACCTTACCCCTAGACCACCAGGTCCCCTCTATAGCTAAAGTTGCTTTTACCAATTTAGGAAATGTGAAAAACGTGACCAGAATTGTTTTGGTTTTTCAACTTTTTGGAATTCTTTTTTCTCCCTAATATAGCAATTCGGAAACATGAAGGAATTTTGAATAATAATTTGAGGACATTTAATTTTCCTTCGGACTAATTTGGTACAATTATCTATAGCCAAGTTAACATCAGTAATCGAATATACAAGACCAGTCAGAAGTGTCAAGGTAATTGTAAATATAGAAAATCATTATTATTATTATTAGCACCGCGTCTTACTACCCGTTCGGGTTACACGCACTTACGCTAATGTGTAATGGTATGGTGATTGTGAGATGAAATGGAGGACCTACAGTTTAACGTGGGATCCGAACCACGGTGGAGGCCTGGCATTCCCCACATTTACAAGATGTCTTGTCAGAGGTGAAGGAAGGGTTTGGTAATCAGATAAATCTATGCCGGGACCAAGGATTGAACCCCGGCCGCCAGCACAGAAGTCTGACACCTTACCCCTAGACCACCAGGTCACCCTTAGAAATAATCACTTGGTGCGTGGTTGCGACAACATTATTTTTTATTAGCAATGAGTATATCTAGTGTAAGCAGTAAAGGTGGATGAGATATATCAATATATACTTGTCAATGAGAGCTATGTGTTACCAAGGGCTGGTGGAAACTAGCAAAAACCAGGCTTAGGAGGTTAGTGTCGTTATTATCACTTCCGTTAAATTGTTATAATCCTGTTATATTATACGATGCAAGAAGCTGAGTAGTAGTAGTAGTAGTAATAATAATAATAATAATAATAATGGTAGTCTGGGCTACATCATTCGTAGCCCATATTGTGGAAATATTAGCCAGTACTAATGTACCATTGCCCAGGAGACGTCCAAATGTACTAATAGTACACATTTTCCGTGGAGACTTTCCGTGTTCCGATTATATGAGGTGATGGTGATAGTGATATTGTGTATGAGGGTGTGGAACCAGTGGAAACTCTTAAACCTAATCCTAGTTAGCCAAATCCTGGTTGGTGACCGTTGGGGTAATTCCTCTTTCATGAAAAATACCCAAGGTACCAGCCGGGAATCTAACCTGGGACCCTTGGAATCGTAGCCATGTGCACTGACCACTTCACAACGGGGCTGATTAAGGTAGTGAATATATTATTATTATTATTATTATTATTATTAGCACCGCGTCTTACTACCCGTTCGGGTTATACGCACTTACGCTAATGTGTAATGGTAGGGTGATTGTGAGATGAAATGAAGGACCTACAGTTTAACGTGGAATCCGAACCACGGTGGAGGCCTGGCATTCCCCACATGTCTTGTCAGAGGTGAAGGAAGGGTTTGGTAATCAGATAAATCTATGGCGGGACCGGGTAGAGAATATATAATCAATACGTGTTAACATTAGCGTTTTATTTATTTCGTGGATTTATCCAACCGTTATCAATCTATTGAACCCTCGCGGAAAGGTCGATCATGAATCAGTTTCCCCGCCATGACTGCTAATATCAACTGAATCAGTGTCAGGGAGAAAGAACCAGCTGAAATTAATTCGCAAACTTGACCCGTTTCTGGACAAATATTCAGGCTAAAACCTATCAGGAGTTGATATATTGGTTGGCATAAATGTATTATCTATTTAGGCTGACATATTAATTGTTAGTTAAATGTAGCTATTTTCAAATAATATTTCAAGAAATGATCAAAAAACTTGAAAGGAAATTATGCAAAATGACATGTTTTTAAATAGCTAGCCATGATATATCACAATATAAATGTTAGATAACCATTTCCTACCCCCTTTTCCTAGGATTCCACCCGACGACATGTTGGCGCCAAGTTCACTGATTGCGCGCGCATGTGTAGTCTATGGTCCAGGTTTGGCTGAGGGAATATTTGTCGTTTCCGACTGTTTCACTATCGCTCTCTCTCTCTCTCTACATACACAATGTCACAAATGTGAACAGTCGTCATCAAATGACAGATATCTGGAGATGTGTGGGGAAGGGTGTACCTTGCTTCATTTCCATACGAATTGACATTTGGACAATCTTTCCGAACATACAAACATATTACATTAGAAACAATGATCTAATGGTGAGAGCTCCTGGATACAGATCCCGGGTTCGATCCCCGGTGCTTTAAAAATGTATAGGTGAAGCAGTGGGTCCGGGTCGGGTTCAAACTCAGCCCCGTGAGGACAAACGAGGAGCTACTTGAATAAAGAAGGGATCTCCGGCTTAGAAAACTGAAATTAATATACAGAGGGCACCCTCTATCCGGAAACTATGATCGCTACCGGCGGCCGCTCGGCCGATATAGCTTACTTTCAGGCTCAGACCATTGAGCTGTTATTTTATAGGGAGTGATACTATTTAAAAAGTGGCATCTGCAGATCACATGAAGTGACGTATGAATATAGATTATTAATCAACACTTTTCTGTAAAACTATTTTTTCAAATAATTTGCCAGAGTGAACATTTCTAGGGTTACCTTCACCTAGCTTTGATAAAAGACGAGATAAGAAATTATTTTCTTCAATAAGAATAAATAACAAACAACCACTGATGAAAAATTAGCCTTAATATTGATTGACATAGTCCGACACCTTAGTTCTGTCAGTTGCGTGTCTGCCTGAGTTAAGGGTCTCGGGATCAATTCACGACATGACCGAAAAATGTATCATTGGTGAAATGTGGTTTCCCCTTTCCCAGGGATTATTAACTCCGAGGGTTGGGTGTTGTACAGTGGCGTGTTCTCTGGGTATGCTAGTCCTGTGTCGCACTCCTGTGACTATATGGACACGTTTATTAATTCGATGTTCTCTGTGTAAATATTAATGAGTATTTGCGAATAAATATACATGTATAAGTTACCAATTTGAAAATTAATGTGTGTTCATATTCCAAGAATATCGTGTTTTAAGTAGTTCTTCTTCCAAAAGGCTCTAGGTACCATTTTATGAACCCCAGAGCCTGCTGCTTGAAAACAGCATACCAAGATAGAGAAGTTCTAAGAACCTTGTTCAATGCCTGTTAGTAGGTGAACCAAATCTGAAAAGGTGATTAGAACACAAATCAGCGGCAACCTATTTTTTCTAAAAGACCTCACTCCTAAGAGTAAGAAAAGTGATGTTGCAAAACCTGACAAGTAGTTGGGTTAGCCGCCATATTAGATAAAAGATGGTGGCCATGGATTTCTTATTCAAGCCATATCTTAGTTCCCTGTCATCCATAATTCAATTTAGTTTTGCATGTGAAAGAAAATGTTATTTTTCTTTCTTTTGTTAATCAAACATTTTAGTCCATACCCAACGGTTTGTCCGGAAAATTAGAAGAACCTGTTTTTGAAGTTAATAATATTAAGCAGTGTTGTATCTCATCTTGGGATCGACTTATTTATATATGTATAACTGTAAATTAATCCTTATTGTATGCATATTTTCAGTAAGAGGTCATTGTTTCCTCAAACCCAATAGTTTTCCCGGAAATAAGGTTCAAATTTGGTTCACATGTGGTTTTTTTTTAAAGGAAAGTTGGTCGAAGCCAAATGTGGTCATGTTGGGTATCAAATTAAACGCCATGACAATTGTGGACCGGGAAAATTAAAAATACATTATTTTATGGTCACGCAAGTTCAACATAGCTTTATTAAGTAGCTATAAAATATTTTTCTCTACCAACAATGTTATATTGTTCTTATCCTATTACAGGTGATATTATTATTACATAATATTGAATGAAACAATTTCATTATTGTAAGCTATTTTGATATACATATATTATTAGCAGAGCTATTGTAGTAAACAATGTTGTAGCAGAGATATTGCAGTAAACACTGTTGTGGCAGAGCTATTGCAGAAAACAATGTTGTGGCAGAGCTATTGCAGTAAACACTGTTGTAGCAGAGCTATTGTAGTAAACAATGTTGTAGCAGAGCTATTGCAGTAAACAATGTTGTAGCAGAGCTATTGCAGTAAACACTGTTGTAGCAGAGCTATTGTAGTAAACAATGTTGTAGCAGAGCTATTGCAGTAAACACTGTTGTAGCAGAGCTATTGCAGTAAACAATGTTGTAGCAGAGCTATTGCAGTAAACACTGTTGTAGCAGAGCTATTGCAGTAAACACTGTTGTAGCAGAGCTATTGCAGTAAACACTGTTGTAGCAGAGCTATTGCAGTAAACACTGTTGTAGCAGAGCTATTGCAGTAAACACTGTTGTAGCAGAGCTATTGCAGTAAACACTGTTGTAGCAGAGCTATTGCAGTAAACACTGTTGTAGCAGAGCTATTGCAGTAAACACTGTTGTAGCAGAGCTATTGCAGTAAACACTGTTGTAGCAGAGCTATTGCAGTAAACACTGTTGTAGCAGAGCTATTGCAGTAAACACTGTTGTAGCAGAGCTATTGCAGTAAACACTGTTGTAGCAGAGCTATTGCAGTAAACACTGTTGTAGCAGAGCTATTGCAGTAAACACTGTTGTAGCAGAGCTATTGCAGTAAACACTGTTGTAGCAGAGCTATTGCAGTAAACACTGTTGTAGCAGAGCTATTGCAGTAAACACTGTTGTAGCAGAGCTATTGCAGTAAACACTGTTGTAGCAGAGCTATTGCAGTAAACACTGTTGTAGCAGAGCTATTGCAGTAAACACTGTTGTAGCAGAGCTATTGCAGTAAACACTGTTGTAGCAGAGCTATTGCAGTAAACACTGTTGTAGCAGAGCTATTGCAGTAAACACTGTTGTAGCAGAGCTATTGTAGTAAACAATGTTGTGGCAGAGCTATTGCAGTAAACACTGTTGTAGCAGAGCTATTGCAGTAAACACTGTTGTAGCAGAGCTATTGCAGTAAACATTGTTGTAGCAGAGCTATTGTAGTAAACAATGTTGTAGCAGAGCTATTGTAGTAAACAATGCTGTAGCAGAGCTATTGTAGTAAACAATGTTGTAGCAGAGCTATTGCAGTAAACACTGTTGTGGCAGAGCTATTGCAGTAAACAATGTTGTGGCAGAGCTATTGTAGTAAACACTGTTGGGGCAGAGCTATTGCAGTAAACACTGTTGTGGCAGAGCTATTGCAGTAAACAATGTTGTGGCAGAGCTATTGTAGTAAACAATGTTGTAGCAGAGCTATTGCAGTAAACAATGTTGTGGCAGAGCTATAGCAGTAAACACTGTTGTAGCAGAGCTATTGCAGTAAACACTGTTGTAGCAGAGCTATTGTAGTAAACAATGTTGTAGCAGAGCTATTGCAGTAAACACTGTTGTAGCAGAGCTATTGCAGTAAACAATGTTGTAGCAGAGCTATTGCAGTAAACACTGTTGTAGCAGAGCTATTGCAGTAAACACTGTTGTAGCAGAGCTATTGCAGTAAACACTGTTGTAGCAGAGCTATTGCAGTAAACACTGTTGTAGCAGAGCTATTGCAGTAAACACTGTTGTAGCAGAGCTATTGCAGTAAACACTGTTGTAGCAGAGCTATTGCAGTAAACACTGTTGTAGCAGAGCTATTGCAGTAAACACTGTTGTAGCAGAGCTATTGCAGTAAACACTGTTGTAGCAGAGCTATTGCAGTAAACACTGTTGTAGCAGAGCTATTGCAGTAAACACTGTTGTAGCAGAGCTATTGCAGTAAACACTGTTGTAGCAGAGCTATTGCAGTAAACACTGTTGTAGCAGAGCTATTGCAGTAAACACTGTTGTAGCAGAGCTATTGCAGTAAACACTGTTGTAGCAGAGCTATTGCAGTAAACACTGTTGTAGCAGAGCTATTGCAGTAAACACTGTTGTAGCAGAGCTATTGCAGTAAACACTGTTGTAGCAGAGCTATTGCAGTAAACACTGTTGTAGCAGAGCTATTGCAGTAAACACTGTTGTAGCAGAGCTATTGCAGTAAACACTGTTGTAGCAGAGCTATTGCAGTAAACACTGTTGTAGCAGAGCTATTGCAGTAAACACTGTTGTAGCAGAGCTATTGCAGTAAACACTGTTGTAGCAGAGCTATTGCAGTAAACACTGTTGTAGCAGAGCTATTGCAGTAAACACTGTTGTAGCAGAGCTATTGCAGTAAACACTGTTGTAGCAGAGCTATTGCAGTAAACACTGTTGTAGCAGAGCTATTGCAGTAAACACTGTTGTAGCAGAGCTATTGCAGTAAACACTGTTGTAGCAGAGCTATTGCAGTAAACACTGTTGTAGCAGAGCTATTGCAGTAAACACTGTTGTAGCAGAGCTATTGCAGTAAACACTGTTGTAGCAGAGCTATTGCAGTAAACACTGTTGTAGCAGAGCTATTGCAGTAAACAATGTTGTAGCAGAGCTATTGCAGTAAACACTGTTGTGGCAGAGCTATTGCAGTAAACACTGTTGTGGCATAGCTATTGCAGTAAACATTGTTGTGGCAGAGCTATTGCAGTAAACACTGTTGTGGCAGAGCTATTGCAATAAACACTGTTGGGGCAGAGCTATTGCAGTAAACACTGTTGTGGCAGAGCTATTGTAGTAAACACTGTTGTAGCAGAGCTATTGCAGTAAACACTGTTGTGGCAGAGCTATTGCAGTAAACAATGTTGTAGCAGAGCTATTGTAGTAAACACTATTGTGGCAGAGCTATTGCAGTAAACACTATTGTAGCAGAGCTATTGCAGTAAACACTGTTGTGGCAGATCTATTGCAGTAAACACTGTTGTGGCAGATCTATTGCAGTAAACACTGTTGTGGCAGAGCTATTGCAGTAAGCACTGTTGTGGCAGAGTTATTGCAGTAAACACTGTTGTGGCAGATCTATTGCAGTAAACACTGTTGTGGCAGAGCTATTGCAGTAAACACTGTTGGGGCAGACTTATTGCAGTAAACACTGTTGTGGCAGAGCTATTGCAGTAAACACTGTTGGGGCAGAGCTATTGCAGTAAACACTGTTGTGGCAGAGCTATTGCAGTAAACACTATTGTGGCAGAGTTATTGCAGTAAACACTGTTGTGGCAGATCTATTGCAGTAAACACTGTTCTGGCAGAGCTATTGCAGTAAACACTGTTGTGGCAGAGTTATTGCAGTAAACACTATTGTAGCAGAGCTATTGCAGTAAACACTGTTGTGGCAGAGCTATTGCAGTAAACACTGTTGTGGCAGAGCTAGTGCATTAAACAATGTTGTAGCAGAGCTATTGCAGTAAACACTGTTGTGGCAGAGCTATTGCAGTAAACACTGTTGTAGCAGAGCTATTGTAGTAAACACTGTTGTGGCAGAGCTATTGTAGTAAACACTGTTGTGGCAGAGCTATTGTAGTAAACACTGTTGTGGCAGAGCTATTGCAGTAAACACTGTTGTAGCAGAGCTATTGTAGTAAACACTGTTGTGGCAGAGCTATTGTAGTAAACACTGTTGTGGCAGAGCTAGTGCAGTAAACAATGTTGTGGCAGTTCTATTGCAGTAAACACTGTTGTGGCAGAGCTAGTGCAGTAAACAATGTTGTAGCAGAGCTAGTGCAGTAAACAATGTTGTGGCAGTTCTATTGCAGTAAACACTGTTGTGGCAGAGCTATTGTAGTAAACACTGTTGTGGCAGAGCTATTGCAGTAAACAATGTTGTAGCAGAGCTATTGTAGTAAACAATGTTGTAGCAGAGCTATTGTAGTAAACACTGTTGTAGCAGAGCTACTCTATTAAACACTAATGTAGCAGTCACATCCTGGAGAGCAAGGCATGTTTGCTGCTCTACATGATCATGAAGATATTCGGCACTCCTTTTTGCATTGCACCTTGTGTTGCGAAGATACTCCTTTGAAATTGGAGGAAGGGTGGTCATAATAGGAACGCTTGTTCCTTCTCCTAGTTTCCAGCCACATTGTTGGGTTTGAAAGGTCTTTATTCTAGTGAAGAGCTCGTTTCCAAACCAAAGTTTGGTAGTTCACCCGATTTATATGGTGTTGAAGTGCAACTTGTGTTGGAGATAACTGCTCAATGTAATTTCCCCGGTGAAAGTGCTTGGATCTCAGGTCCAGCACAATGGATATAGTAGTAGACTGGTATAGAAGAATTACACATTGGTCAATTTGTTCGTATACTTTAAGGTCTACTCCATTTTTCAGTCCAATTCAAGAAAGCATTTCATAGCGTTTCTTGTACACCTTCCAAGCTGACTTTTTGCTAAATTTACCATTTATTTTTTTAACATAATCTCCACAGCATTATCCATGTTCATTGCAAACCTTACCAACAAACGAGTTTGACACACCGCCTGGTCTAAGGCCTCACTCTCGCAATAGAGTATACTGCCGATGACGGCGGTGTTCTAATCCTAGTCATATTTAGTTACTGAAGGGATTTTTTCTTGAATTGTTTTGTACTCTTCCTCCGCGCAAGTGCAGGTACGCTTGCTCTAAATCTAGCCTTCCTCTTGCCAAGCACATTATCGTAATTGGTACATATACGTATAGACCGGATAGATAATAAGACTCGACGCTAAAAAACAACAACGCGGAAGTAGATTTAATAGCTTTTATTTAGATATGAACATTTGTAAGAAAACGGGGCTAATACACATTTAACAGCCTTTTCTGTCAAACAAAACTTTCGAGTATTTTTCCAGAGTAAATTAAAATTGTTGTTGTTATACACATTATTCACATTACAATTCATGTGTAACTCTTAAACCATAACAAAATAATAAACCATACAAATAATATGTGTATGGATAGTTATTATTTAAAATATACACATACTCATCGATGTATTTTTTTAAATCAAATAGCCAAAGTTATTATTTGTGCTTTTAGTGAGGATTTAATCCATCTAGATATCATATTTTGAAAATTGAAAAATGTCACTTGAACACGGAAATCGAACTCAAGACCTATAGCTTAATACGCCAATGCTCTAACCACTGAGCCATCCAGGAATCATCCAATTGTCAGGGTCATTCTTCACTCATATTTTAAGACAGAGTCTGTGATGGCTGTGCGGAAATCATCAGCTACAAACAAATATGTGATTTATTAAGATCACGAGCTATCAGATAACCTAGTCACCTTCGACTCGGTAGTTGGCTTAACATATGAGTGAAGAATGACCCTGAGACTGGGTGATTCCTGGATAGCTTAGTGGTCAGAGCATTGGCGTACTAAGCCAAAGGTCCCGGGTTCAATTCATGTGTCCATGTATCAATTTTCAGAATGTATTTTTTTCTTCTACTTGACCAACATTGAATAAAATTCGCTTTTAGCTGATAACTTACCAACCCAACACAAAATCATTCGGCTGGATAACTTTGTAGTCTAGTTGACATAAATACTATTTTTAATTGTACTGTTTTAATGATCATACATATCGAATATAGAAAGGTAATTAAATCGTAAATTTGTTTCATCATCCGGGATGTGGAGTGGGGGGGGGAGGGGGGAGTTGGTTTAGCTTTTTTTACATCCCTTATTGTTTCCAGCCCGTGACCTGGGTAAGTTTTTTATTCAAGCCATATATTTTCTACTACCGTCTTACTAGAACTGTCGTATCTTCATATGGTGTCTTATAATCTAACTTAAGACCAGGACAAGACCAACATCCAGTCCCCGACCGTTAATTCATCACTCTGAAAGGATAAACCCACATTTCATCAATGATACATTTTCTTCATACCGGGAATCGAACCCGGGACCCGTAGCTCAGTAGGCAGACATGCCATCGACTGAGGTAAGTTGTGGGATAGCGTATTACTTCTAGAGGTGAACACAACTTGGGCTATTGTTTGTTCTCACTGTCCACGTGTGACCAATCCCGATTTTCTGGCTCAATATACATTTTTTAGTACTTTCAGCTAAAACGAGAAACTTTTCTTCTTACCTTCCCCCTCCAGTATCTTTTCCCAGACATATGTTAGGAAACGACTGTACCACTTCTAGTCATGGGCGATAATACGTATTTCCCACAACTATTAAAGTCAACCAAAGCCCTGTATTCATAGGAATGACCTTATCTACAGCTATAAATGCTGTTAGATCCCCTTTCAAGTACTTTTGCGATAGGTCATCTGATCTGCAGTGGTCACTTTTGAAAGGTGTTATCACTAACTATAAAATAGTAAAATGTTATCAATATTAACAGCAAAAAAGTGTTAGGATTTTGACACGAACACCCTTTTAGAGAATACAACTATGCTTACAGAACCCACAATCAACAGCTGTTGAAAGTTTCAACATATTTTACATAAAACACTGTTTTCTAAATTCAGAAAAAGTTTTTTGTTGTTGTTGTAAATGACCGAAGGAAGCCTTCTCAACAATCAATGCCAAGGCACGAATGGTTATTGTTTTTCTTGGACCTATACCTATAACTGGTCAGTATTTCCTTGAAGGTCTCCAACACTCGAATGTCAAGTGGTTGTTTACAGTGAATGGAGAGTGGGGGGGAGGTAAGTTGAACAATTAGCATAAACAGCAGCATCTAATGTGCGGCAACTATCGTGGCTGTCACCATTTTAAGTTATCGCATCGGTTGTAACAGATCTTATCTAGATCAGATTTCCAAAAAAATTGTCTTTTCTCCAATATAATTGTTATGTTTATGACCAGATTTTTTAAAAAGTAATTTTACAAAAAAAACATTAAAATAATTCAGTCTTAATCTAATTCCCCATTAAAAATATAGTATTTGTTTTACAATTTGTATGTATGGGCTGGAGCCCCGCTCAATTAAGTTTATATATTTAAAGGTCTAAATTAGTGAATAGGAAGGACTACTAGTAAATGACCTTAATAATTAGTTGAACTAATGCCAGAAATTAAAAACAAAAATCCTAGTTTATTTGAAATTTATCTAAGGATGCAGGATAGATAGAGTAGCCTACAGGGAATACCTGTGGATTGACACTTTCACAAAAAAAACTAAGCTAATCACAAGATTTCTGCCTAATCGACGCGAGTTTTTCCGCTAAAGTTCAACTCATCTTTACTTAATTCTCTCTGCCTGAGATGTTCGGCACAGGAAAACCAATAAAATCTCAGAACTAACCATCTCAAATCAGTGCGCATGCGCTCTGCAGCCAGAAGCTATCAGACAGCTTCATTGGCCGTTGTGAGGCAATTTGAAATATCTCGTAAATGTCAAGCGTGTGTATTGTTGTATTGGATTATGCCACGACAGAGCATTATAATTTGAAAACATTCATCGGTATAATGATATAAAATATATGTTTATCTACTAAAAAAATTGTTTATAATCAGCTGTTTTAAGCTAGCGTTGAAATGCATCATGGGGCATTAAACCGCGTTTAAATTACTGTGCTACTGAGGAAGAGTCTGCTTTCTATTTTCGGCAAACGTGTGAATAAAGTTAAGTGTAAAGCACGCTGAGCTTAATTTTGCGAGTTTCTGGGTGTGGTTGAAATTTCAGACGACAGAGTGAGACCAGAAAGCATTAGAACGAGACGGCTGTAGTTGTATCCTCTTCATGTAGATGTGTACATAGTACGTATGTGAAGACGAGTCAGGAGTTTCAACTAACTCTCAGTCGACTTGAAGGTGAAGCCTAAATCTATCATAGCTGATAGTTTGGAAGTAAGTTTTAGATCCCCTTCAACACCTTTGACAACCAGACCTACTCTCGTAATTTATAAATACTACACATTTCTCCTCAACCGAAATTCGAACAAGAACGCTTCATAGCACCGTGTTTATTTGTCAAAAGTACCTCTAGTATTGTAGTGGTCGGCGTAAAGCCCCTCTCTTCAAGACGTATGATATTTAATCATTAAATTGAGAAAATAATTACTTATTCTATGGCATTAAGAACTCTAAAGTTAATTACCGCACTCACTAAAGTAAGTCACCTGTCCCTAACTTGAGCTAATTCTTCTATCCAGTCCATCTCATTACACCTTATCTCTTTCCGGCCCATTCCAATGTTATCTGGTCTAGTTTTTGCCAATGGTCTCCTCCAATTTGGTTTTCCAGTCAGTACCCTGAACACGGTTCTAGAACCTTCCATTCGCGCTGCGTATCCTGTCCACCGTAATCTACGAGACTTGACTATCGTAACAATATCTCGCGATGAGTACAGGGTATGCAGCTCATCATTAAGAAGCCTCCTCCACTCCCCAGTAGCCTCATCCTTTTCTGGACCGAATATATCCCTAATAACCTTGTTTTCAAACACCCTAATTATGTTTTTTTTCGACATGTAAGGTAAGAGACCACGTTTCACACCCCTAAAGAACAAACTAACTAGACATTTGGGGGCACGGTTTGTAAGCCATGCTCTTTTCAGATACAAATTAATTCAATTACAATACGGTTTAGTGATGATAAATGTTCCATATTGTTGCTGAACAGTTTCCAGTAAAACAAACACTGGTGCGTTTTCATAAACTATCCGTTTTATTAATGTCTTCGAATTAGGTACAATGAGAGATGCAACTATATCAGAGTGAAAATAAATCTTTATAATATGTTGAACTTTTTTTTTTCATCTTCAGGGTCAGATTTAGAAAACCAAATCTCAATAAAAGACTTCGAGCTAATAATTACAATACTAAATTGATAATTAGTGGTAGAGACACGTTAAAAACCAAACTCCATGTTGTAAGCCCGCACGCGAGCTGTACCGACCGAGCTGCCGCCAACATTCGCGGATAGAGGGAGGCATGTTGTCAGCACAACGAACCCTCCATCCTTTAATCTCGGTTTTCCTCATTTGTCCTCACGAGGATGAGTTGATCCCGTCCCAGGTACACTGCTTCACATACATTTTTGAAGCGCCTCACCGGGTACTGAACGTGGATCTATAGCCAGGAACGCTGGCGACCAAACCACAGAGGTGGTTAAGTATGTTTGTATGTATGGGATAGAGCCTTGATCTAGTAAGATTATATATCAAGAGCTTCAAATTAGTAGACACTCGTATGTAACCTTCATTATTTAACTAATGCCAAAAATTAATAATTACATCGGGTAGTAAGACGCGGTGCTAATAATAATAATAATTACGTATATATAGTTTTATATGTATAGCCTATATATTGTAGCACCACCTCTTACTACCCGTTTGGGTTATATACTTAAGTACTAATTACGCTAAAGGGTTAAAGATGAGGAAATTTGAATTTATAGGAAGTGTACCCACATTTTCGTGGAAAGAGAATGGGAAATTGTTTAGGAAAAACCACCCTAAGTACACTCAACCATGATCGAACCACGACCTTTCCGTCATCAACAGTCTAACCTATTGTGATAGTAGCGCCTTAGACCATGCGGCCACTGAAGCGGGCTACCTTAGTTTTGTATTGATTTTCAAAATTGCAATATCAACCCGAACTGGTTCGATTCGCAGTTGTTTATCCTACTTGTGAACCAAGGAAATGCTAGTGATGGTGTTTACTGGCCACGCGCGGTGTTTCCTGAAAGATCACGGTTTTGAGAGTGACCAACTGCCCTAGTTTGTATGGATGTCAACTCGGTCGTCGAACCAAAACATGAAGTGAATACCTCATCAGCCATCACGAGGCTCTATCAACGTACACTGTTTTTCAGCTGAAGTTATTTGTACTAGTCGGTATTGTTTTTCACTCAGCCTTATTTAAGTCTCCTTCATTTATATTTAAAAAAGACGGTAAGTAAAAAAGTTGTAGATCATACTAGACCAGGAACAATGAAAAATGAGGCCCTTGGGCTAGTTTAGATCCTATCAGAATAAGACTAATAAATAAAGCCGCTTCTAGTCACTGTAATTATTCTGATCAAAGACAGACCAAGGAACAAGTAAGACTTGCGTCAACTTGGCTATTATGAATACAGGAACAATAGGACAGGATATTTCTAGTCAACTTACTATACATCTTGAACAATAATCCAGGAAGTTTCTTCTCAGCTTAGTTGAATGCATCTACCTCGAATAATACTCTGAACTATGACGAACTTACGGATGACAAAAAAATGATCGTGTTTCATTAGCTCTAATCATTTACTTAGTTAAAATACTTAATAAAGTTTAATTTTTTAGCGTTTAGTATTTTAGTATTGTGCCATGTTTTATGAGTAGACATGAAAACTTTTGGTTTAGTTTATTTCTTTTACTTACCCTGCAAGCATACATACATATGTAATATTAATAAAAGTACCTACATAACAAAGTAGATTTTGGCTATGCGATTAGGACATATGAAAGTGAAAAAACAACCTGTGACCCGAAACAGATATATCTAGCAGTTATGTGAACAGTAGACCTCACTCTCTTCGTTCAATAAGTATAAAGTGCATCATGTTAATAATAATGTCATATTCTTATAGTAGCTTATAGTAGCTTAAGATTTCTCTTTGGATTTGAAGTTATTATATTTCCTTGGTAATCATTAAGACATAAATTAAATGACGACCTACTAGATTGAATTCAATATTACATTACTAGGTGTTCATTAGACCGCTAAAGCGCCCTGAGAGGTTGGGTGTCAGAAATTAATATTTATCAAATGTTTGATTTACAATTAATGGACAATAATTTTTATGGTTAGTTAATTAATATTGAAAGTATCTTGTTATATGTAGGTAACCCCCTCTCCCCAGCGGTTCCGGATATACGTATGGTGGTACTCGTGGGGAGGATCGGGGGGGGGGGGCTGGTGTCTTAGGTTGAGTGCTATAAGTAATTTTAATTAGTCAATGTGTTAACCGAAAGTATGAGCTATGCCCATGCGAAATTTCAGCTCAATCGGTGTAGTGGTTTTTCAATGAAAGGGTCCCCAGTAGATTTGTAGCACATGACACAATGAAAGAGTGATTACTTTGTAGTGTAGTAGCATATATTCATGGAGAATAACCATTGTTCACGCGTTTTAAGATATAAATCTGCAATGTACGTCGAAATATACAAATATACCTAGGTACTCGATCGATTGCTAAGAATTTTAAATTCAAATCACTTGAAATTAGCTAGTAAATGAAAAATATTTTGAGAGACCGCTATATTGAAACAGATAACTAGATTTAAAAACTATGTGCATACATTGTTCAGCCTAGGCTCAAAGAATACCCCTGCTAAAATTCGTTGAAACTGGCCTACGCGTTTTGCAGTTGTCAAGGAACAAGCAGACAGACAGTATATTTAGTGGCCACCATCTTGAAACAGATAATTAGAGTTAGATACCACGTACTGTGCATACATTGTTCGGCCTAGGTTCAAAGAATACCCCTGCTAAAATTTGTTGAAACTGGCCCACGCGTTTGGCAGTTGTCGAGGAACAAGCAGAGAGACAGTGTATTTAGTGGCCGCCATCTTGAAACAGATAAATTAGAGTTAGATACCACGTACTGTGCATACATTGTTCGGCTTAGGTTCAAAGAATGTCCCTGCCCAATTTCGCTAAAATAGGTCAACACATTTGACAGTAATCGCGAACAAATGTTTTGTAGATAGATGACACACCAAATGCTCAAGTTAAAAGAGAACCTCACATCGCTCGGTAAATCATTTGATTTAGTAGTATCTTATGTTATTCCCTTACAAGCGTGCATACCTAATACAAGCATTCGCAAAATATATTTTAGCTAAACGATCAGAACTTAAGATAATTAAAAAAGAGGCGAGAACAGATAACTATTTTATGCTGTCCCTTATATTGTGTGATTTGTACATCCCTGGACCAGTTCGTCTATCGGTAAGAGGTCAGACGAGTGGTTCTGTGACCGGTGGTCTATGGCCCAGGGGCAGAGGAGCAAACCGGACAGGTGTAGTGGAAAGGCAGACAGACAAGAGCTTGCTCTGCCAGTCTGTCTGTTCGGCTGTTTCCTTCTTTCTTCGTCGAAACCAGACGCAATGACAAACATCCAGAGAGAAGTTACTGATTTGGTTGAAGAGTTACAGGTTGCAACTATTACCCGCTAAAAGCGTGACTCCTTTCGTTGCCTCTGACTGTAGTAAACAGATTGTATTTTTGAGAGAATGATCAGCTTTTACTAACTCTAATAGCCTATTGTTCCTATTACAGTCTAACTATATCAGGCATGAAAAATCTATGGCACGCCGACATTACAATAAACATTAAATAAAAATTTTCCCAACGTGGTATACATTTTTTTGGTCAATAATATTTACACAGCCAGGTCACTGGATATCAAGTCACAGTAAACTTTGTGAAGACAGAGGTTATAAATCATCTTGGCTTGTACTTAAGTGCATCTTGTGGGTAGGAGACAACAAGCTGTGAAATGATCATAAATATCTTGACAACATAATTTCAAAATAATATGGCCAAAAAATTTTCTTAGTTTAACTTAGTTATACATGCATCGTCTTTTTTCCACTGATGGCGTTACTTTCAATGTATTAATTGTATGTAAAGTAGCCTCATGGCTTCTTTGGTGCTGACTGACAGCTCACAGCTGACTTCCGACAGTCAACATTTAGGTATATACCTACATTTTGGACCGTCAGAAGTGACAGCAGCCAAACACATGTTTTTGCAGATCATATGGTTTGGCGTAAGGATACATAATTTGGTCTGGTAACTTTTCAAAGCCGTCAGCTTCTCAGCTATGAGCTGTCACTCAGCACCAAAGAAGCCATGGCGCTACTGTGATTGAAAATACTACTGTCCAAGACACTCAATTTTATAATCTAGTAAGTTTACCTTTAAACTTTAGGCAATTGAGATATTTACAATTTGATTTATGTAATTCGTTATAGTTAATAATAGTTATCATGTTTTATTTTTAAATATTCAGTAAAAACTTAAATAATAGTTGGCACACTTGACTAGTTGGACATTTGTCAAGTCGAGTACGTGGCACACTTGACTAGTTGGACATTGGTCAAGTCGAGTACGTGGTACACTTGACTAGTTGGACATTTGTCAAGTCGAGTACGTGGCACACTGGTCGGAAAAGTCCCACCATCGCTGGTCCACACTAAGAACGGAGCGCAAATAAACCGACAAGTCCCGTTCTCACCGCCGAGGAAATGGAAAGGATATATCCCGTTTTCGGTAGTCTGTACCTCTATTCTCGGTCGAAACATTATTTAAATGAGTTTAACATCCATCCACCTCATGGATGTGTTAGGCTAATTTGACCACTGATGTAAAATTACACCACATACTTGGAACACATACAAATACCAAAATTCTGTTTTATTTATATTTATAGTCGACCTCGGTGGCCTTGGCGTAAATTGCTCGCCTCACCACTCGATGTTCGTGGGTTCAAACCCAGCAAACATCAACGTACTTTTCTTGAGCGATAAGAATCTGCGGTACAACTCCATTCGGAGGCAGGGGAGGATTTACACATAGGCCTAGTAGGCACGTGCCTACGGCGGCATATTTTGAATGAAGAAAAAAAATACATATCGTTTTCTGCCAGTTAAAATAATTTTATGGCTTCAACGTGTGTGTGATTGTTGTGGTTTGCTGTATCTGCGTACCAACATGAGAAGTATCGCCTTAATTTACTGACAATCGTCTTAAATGAAGGTCACTTATTGGATCAAAGTGATTTGTCTGGCATCATAGAACAGTTCGCTCAGCAGAAATAAAGGCGAAATATACTATAGGCTATTTTCTTGTTGTCTACATGCTAATATTTCATCTGTAGTAACATGTTCTACAGTCTACTAATGCTAACTTTATATTTTTAAATTATATAATATTTGAATATGTGTGCTGTGATGGAGTAAGAGTAAGTATTTATTTAAATTTTTTAAGTCTTTGCTTGGATTCTTACAACTTTAAATTATTATTATCATCACCACGTCTTACTAGCCGTTCGGGTTATACGCTATTACGCTAATGTGTAATGGTAGGGTGATTGTGAGATGAAATGGAGGACCTACAGTTTAACGTGGAATACCGAACCACGGTGGAGGTCTGGCATTCCACACGTTCACAAGATGTCTTGTCAGAGGTGAAGGAAGGGTTTGGCCGGGACAGAGGATTGAACCCCGGACCCCCGGCACAGAAGTCTGACACCCTACCAGTACACTAATGGAAGAGTAGTTCTCGTCTACCCAACGCGTGATGCTTGCAGACAGAACCCAACGGACACTGGAAACAGCCGAGTTCTCGAGTGTAGACGATAGAAGCATGATCTAGTGACCACGTTACCTGGTAAAGTGATAAAATACCAGGAATGGGTCAGACTGAAGATGGTAAGGTCTTCTTTATTTCTTGTATATCACTGTAAAATGTTATATTAACTCAGCGTTTGTACAACTTTTCTTCAGTTCACCCACACAATGGGAAGAGGTCACAATGTGTTTTCCTTGTGACACAAGCATATCCGCAGTCCTCTTGAGTACACCACCTAGGTCATCGGTGGGACCTTTTCCATGTACGCAAATTGTAAAATTCCATGATACGTTTTAATGTATGAATTAAAATATGTTAATGAGTCTTGAGGAAGTAAATATTAAATCTATTTTTGTATTGTGAGGTGGGTCCATCAGATTGGAAATGATAGGTACCCATGGTTGGATATTTATCCTTCAGACTTTCCAAAACTATTTTAAAGTGGCTCCAGACAGCCTAAGCTTCATGATCCAAGTTCTCAGAAACTGAAAAAATTAATGTGGTTTAATATTATAATTTTCCTTCACATAATATACACCTGTGTGGAACGAAATCTGTTTTTTTGGAGGCTCCAAAGTGCATAGCTTGTACTTCCTCCTTGACATATTTCAATACATAGTTTTCCGAGAAATCTATATTAATTACCAATTCATTGGGTCCCGTTTCATTTTTAAGTTTTGTCATTGTATAATATTGGCAATGAATGTCAAAAATATGTTTTTTGTAGATGGGCAAAGCTTGGGAAACCTCTGCCAACTCTTGAATCGTCATCTCTACCTTTTCTCTCTTCATCAGGGTGACCATCACCTTTTTCTATTTTATTGTCCTTTCTTCTTTTGTACTTGCCCATTCTAAAAAATTAATATTATCATTCTTGATTTCTTCAGTTAGGTCAAACAAATGTTCTCTCTCTTTGCAATCATCACATATAAGTTATGTTATTCATTTATAACTCCACCACAAGCAGTATATAAGCAAAAAATAATTTATTACTTTATTTTTTGAAAAAACTATTTGGAGGTTCCTTCTTCTTTAATGAATTTGATTCTTATGCTCTTTGGTGGACAAAGATGTTTATATTTTCTCAGTTTTTCTGTAACAGTGTTCCTAGTTCCTAATGCCTTAGAGTATTTAAGTAACAGTGTATATGAATAATCGAATTTATTCAATATGTTTTATCAAATATTATTCATACGGTTTCACTATTTTTGTTATTTATCCATTCTTCTTCAAATCTCAATCCAATGTGGTGGGTTATTGTTTGGCCACGCCTCCTCCCAGCAGCTCAACTACTCACCTAAAAGTGCTTGCTACTGCAAAATCAACAGTTATTTGTAAAAAATGAAAAACAGCTTTTTTTTGTAGCGCTTTAAATGAGCTAACTTTTATTAAATGACTAATTTTTATCTACAGTCATCCAATATCAAGTTATGTTTAAAAATGTAAATTTTTGTATGGTTTTTTCAGTATAAAACCACAATTGGGACAATTTTAGGGTTGCAAATTTAGTAGGCCTATGACATTTAGGACTATACAGTACATAAATTTGCCAATTTGTAACTCTCCAACATTTATTTCCGCAAACCGGCTGATTTGTTGCCCTGCCAACTGGACATATTGCACAAGAAGTCAAAACAATTTTTTTTTTCAATTATTGCGTTTATAATTTATATGTTACTGTAAAAGTCCGAAGACCGGTAAATCTTAGAATCTACCAGTGCATTCTAGCATTTACCAATAGCTGATAGCTGTTAGTAAAAGTTCAAGATATCTTAGAAAATGTGTTCATTTTGAGTTTTAACCATCTATAGAGTCAGGTAGGGGAGAAAATCCCCAGTTCTAGCTTTGACCTGCACTCAAAATTAAACCAATACCATAGCCTAACCTAACCTAACCAGGCCTAATCCAAACTGACCTAAAGCTTCTACAGTAACATATACATGGAGATAGTGAATAATGCACAGCGCAAAAGGTTTGTTAAACTTTATTTTTTTTATGCGTCATACATGGACTTGAGCATAGACAGGCAATGAACGCGAGACATCTAACTTATAAACCAATGAGAACGTAGAAGATTGCTCTTGCCAATTAAACGCCATGGTACACAGGAGACGGAAATAATTCTCTGTTCATGTTTGAGATACCTTTTTGTAGCCATACTTGCTTGTTTTCAATGAATGTTCTCTTTTTGGCCGTCAATCACTACGATTGTATATATGATTGAAAGTAATGGGGCGATATTAAATATGTAATTCCGTTGTTTAAAAGCAGGTCTAACATAATATTCATGATATTAATAAATTCTGACCCCAATTAAAATAAAATTTGATTTATTAGTACAGGCACCACTTAAATTAATTTAATGTTTTCAAAGATAAAACTGAATTAACATTGTTTTTCGAGTGAACCCTTAATTGAAGTATATTTCAAGACCTTACCTAGTAAAACAAAGAGGTTAGGCCAATATATATATCAATCTAAGTAATATTTTAATCACATTTCAATACAAGTCGTTGTGTTTTATTTATAGCTTGTGCTCTGTGCGCTATGCACTATTTACTAATAGCTATGCGTTATGGGCCTACATCCAGCCTTAGCTGCTGCATGTGGATCATGTGGATGTACACTGACCAAACAGCTGTTTGACGAGCAAGGGGAATGAAACCCTCATTACTTCGACCTTGCATTTCTCCCCCTTAGCGACAATGAGGGGGGGATTATAAACTGCCCCCGACATGTTCAGAGAGATAACATCTCGTGGGAACAATTACAATGAAGAGCTGCAGCTACACTAGATATCATCTCTGAGGGTACTAACTGCATGGCTACTCTTCTGTTGGGAAATAGCGTTGTTTTCACTCTCTTGTTTTTCTGTGAACAATCTCCCCTTAAATGTAGGACCAGTTTAGCAACGCTGGCTCGTCAGGTTGCCAACAACCCCTTCTTACCCCAGCACACCGCCTTCTGTGTGAACTATTATCGTTTCACTCCTTCAGTTGTAAGATACTAAGGAAATAACAGTAAACTATAGTTTTAATGATCCTCAATACCGAGTGTCTTAGTTGAGTGGTTTAAGTTAAGGTGGGAATCTAGGAAACACCAAAAGGAGAAGGTTTTTTTGCAGTTTTTATAGCAAAACTTTTTTTGTTCAAGATAAATAAAATATTGCTTCATTACAAACACAGAGTTTAATTTTCTTCACTTTGTGGTTTCAAAACTGGTTGAATAAGTCATGAAAATAGCAGTGTAAGATTACAAACTTTATAAATGACCAGAAAAAGTTGTTATTAAATTACAGGACACTCTTGACAAATATTCAAGAGATATTTATATCACTATGTGAAGAAAATTAAACTGTGTTTCGATTGAAGCAATATTTTATTTATTTTAAACAAAAAAGTTTTACTATCGAACTTAAAAATACACTGGTATTTTCTCGCGTCCTTACATCCCCACCTTAACTTTCTAAAAATGGGTATGTAGCCAAAATAACACAATATAACCTACACATGAACGAAAATATGTCTATAGCTCTGATATTTCACAAAGACTTACTCAAATAAACATTAATAATTATAGCAATAGCCAATACTTATGATAAATACTATTTATACTACAGTAATTTAAGCAAAAACCAAGTTTTGCATTTTATTTTTAGTATTTTAGATGTTGACCCAAGTACAATTTATTTGAATAAATGATATCTAGCACCAGGTTGTTCAGCGTTTGTAAATTTAACAACATAAAAGTTTACTTAGGAATTACCCTAAAATTAATAGGACAAATTACTTTAATTTTGGAAAATAAATATTTTCATTTTAATTTATCCTCATAACATCAACGTCCAAGCGTTCTCACCCCTTCAATATCGGAAATATAATTAATATAATATGTGTGTGCAACAGTCACGGAGTTTGACATAAAAAAAAATCTTGTTAGGATTGACAAACCGCCTGAGTCACTGTACGGCATGAGAGTGAAGAACCAGACGCTTTACACAGTCCTACACAGTGGGTACAATATCCTGTATGAGATGCTGGTTGTCCTACACACTGAGTGCAATATCCTGTATGAGATGCTGGTTGT
>CABFVX010007433.1:0-24093 GCA_902151425.1 Timema shepardi
GCAAGTTGAGTGATAGCACGGGAAGGGTCTATTGAGAAGTTGAGTGATAGCACGGGAAGGGTCTATTGAGAAGTTGAGTGATCCCATGGGAAGGGTCTATTGACAAGTTGAGTGATCCCACAAGAAGGGTCTATTGACAAGTTGAGTGATTCCACGGGAAGGGTCTATTGGCAAGTTGAGTGATACCGCCAGGTATGGTATGTCTGTTTTTTTTCAGGCATCAACCATTCAGGGAAAACCACCCTCAGCTCACCCAACATGGTTTCGAACCCCCAGTCTCCCTGTCACTGGAAAATCAGACGAGATGAGCTTGAAATTTAGTTTGCGTGCTCATTGGTGCAAAATATAAAATAAGAAAAGAAAGTATTTTTCAAACAAAATAGACCTGTACTAGGGCTCCAGGAAGGTGCAAGAAGAGGTTGACTGGTCTCTTGGTCTCATCTCAGAATAGACCTGTACTAGGGCTCCAGGAAGGTTCGTTCATTCCCAAAATAGAGAGAAGCACAGTCATTATCTGGCTCACAAAAATCGATATTATTACTATAACTATTATTACTACAAAGTCACAGATGACTTAAAGACAAGGAGCAATGAATGTAAAAAGAGATTGAAAAAGAAAGAAAGGTCTACAAGGTTCAAGGCGCTGTCATGAGGTGGTCTTTATTATTTCAATAACGTCCATTATTTGGTTAATTTACGATCGCACCGGAGCTAAGATTGTTTTGTGTTTTGGCTGCTCTGGCATAATTTATGATTTTTGGTGTGTGTGTGTGTGTGTGTGTGAGAGAGAGAGAGAGAGAGAAAGAAAGAAAGAGGAGTGGGGGATAAGGGGTAATCTGTTTAATACGGAGTCCCAGATGTCTATACGGGGTGTATGTATTCTCTTGTAACTTTGGAAACATGAGCTAATTTGACGCTACCATGTTTTGTGTCAAAGACCCAAAGACTCAGACTAAATATTGTGTTGTCTGGAAATAAGAATTTTATTTTCTTCGGTTGAACGAGGGTCACGTGCGATATAACGAAGCGTGTATTCATGGCATGATCTTATAAAACGGTCCAGAGCTCGGTGTTTTTCTAGAACAAGAGAGTGATTAGCAGGATTGATTTATTGGGACTTGAAGTGAGAGGAGCTTTTATAGATCCGGGAGGCAGGATTATTTTTTTTATTGTTTTGCTCACTCCATGTTTTAGTACCAATTTGATATATACGCATTTAGATACATTAATTTGCTGTGGGTGATCCGACACCTTAGCTCAGTGAGTAGCGTGTCTGTCTACTCATGGGTTCGATTCCCAGTATGGCTGAAAGTTTTTTCATTGGTGAGCTGTGGGTTTACCCTTTCACAGGGATGAATTAACTGCGTGAGGACTGGATGTTGTGTCGGTCCTAGTCTTAGATAATATTATAAGGCATATGAAGTTACGACAGGCCTAGCAAGCCGGTAGTTTAAAATATATATGGCTTAAATTAAAAATTGACAACAGGCTGGAAACAGAAATGGACGTTAATAAAATTGTTGGGGATGAGGAAGGAAAGGTTTAGAAGAAATGTACCCGCATTTGTGAATAGGGAGAAGAATAACCACTCTCAGAATACCTGGAAGGTGTTTGAACCACGAACTCCCTGTTAGCGTCAAAACAAACGACGATCTTGACGTTTAGTTCACGTGTCAACCGATGTGAGCTTTTTATTAATTACCAACCTCTTTCAGGGTCAATAGGTCTAAAACGTCTATCTAAATAGAACTGATTGCCGATTATGGAGTGATTGGATTTCCAATCCTGGTAGGGTGTAGTGAGGAGTTTAAATATAGTTTTACACCCTTCCTCCACGAATATGCTGGTATGTTTCCTATAAATATTACCTCCCCCATTCCTATTACATCAATGTAAATATGTAACTAGACCAGATTGGTAAACCATAATAATACTGTGATTTATTTTTATTTTTTTGTTTTACTTTCCATCCATTATTGTTTCCAGCCTGTGTCCTGGGTCAGTTTTTTATTCAAGCCATATATATTTTCCACTACCAGGTTGCTAGGCCTGTCGTAGCTTCATATCACTTATAATACAACTTAAGACTAGGACAGGCACAACATCCAGTCCCTGGTCTTTAATTCATATTGTGAACGGGTGAACCTATATTTCACCATTGATACATTTTTTTTTGGCTACGACGGGAATTTACCCCGGGACCCTTAACTCAGAAGAAAGTCACGTTACCAACTGAGTTAAGGTGTCGGAATAGTGAAATTTAGTGAGCTATCGAATCCTTCCACATGCGGTGATGTAGTCGCAGAACTTAGGAATATACTGCGAGATGTGAACAAAAAGACTTCAGGAAAAAAAATCTACAAGACATACTCATACTAAACACCCAGAGTGAAAATCATTGAGTCCATATTTAACCCTTCCTTCACCTACGACAAGACGTGTATTAATCCCAAATTGTTAATGTGTGGGATGCCAGGCCTTCACCGTGGTTCGGATCCCACTTTAAACTGTAGGTCCTACATTTCATCTCACAATCACCCTACCATTACACATTAACGTAAGTGCGTAAAACCCGAACTGGTAGTAAGACGCGGTGATAATAATAATAACATATTTAACATCTATATATATGTTAATATAGAAATGTTAGGATTTAATTACCAATTTCACGAAAATTCAAGCAAGAGAAGAATCTCGATATATTCCAAGAATGGCCACCCAGATTATTCAAAGTATCTGTGTAAATGGGACATAAGGGGTCACCTGTCACATAAGACAATCAACTTAATTTCATACCCAAATCGATGATCACTAGCACAACCCATCCTTACCTCCTCTTAAGGGTGTATGTAACCCATTGGATCGCTGAGGCGCGTCTCAAA
Source organism: Timema shepardi (assembly GCA_902151425.1). Lineage (NCBI taxonomy): Eukaryota > Metazoa > Arthropoda > Insecta > Phasmatodea > Timematidae > Timema > Timema shepardi. The sequence goes on from CABFVX010007433.1 coordinate 2,883, forward strand.
AGTCCAGAAATACCGCATCATTTTAATAATAATAATAATAATAATATTTAGCACCGTTCGGGTTATACGCTTTAAATACTAATTACTCTAATGGATTAAGAATTGAGAAGGTTGAATTAGAGGAAATGAACCCACATTTGCGTGGTGGGAGGTTGGAAAACCATTTAGGAAAACCACCCCCAGTTCACCCGACCGAGATTCGAACCTCGATCTCCCCGTCCTCAGAAGTCGAGCTCAACACGACAAGTGCGTTAGCCGACTACGCCACCGAGGGGGGTCACATCATTTTTTAAGTGATTTATTATTTCAAAAATGTTCTCGCCAAAATATATGGGGAAGATATCAACATGTACCCGAAATGTTTAAAAGATTAAAATTTAAGTTTAGAGGCTTCAGAACTGACACTACCATAAGAAATACAGCAGTGTGGGGGTCACAACAGAACATTCTGAGATAGTTTAGGATTGTTTCAGTGGTTTGGAAGCTTCAGAGCTGTCATTCACGAACGAAATATCATAACTTGAGGATATTTACCTTGAAGAAGATGGAGGCCTTTATTTATTGTTCGCAATGGAAGATCAATAAAAAGTCTAAATATAACTACTAATGGTTGCTTTTTTTTACGAGAAATACTGGAGCGTGTTCAGACAGTTCCAACAAATGATGTCTAGACGAAATGTGTTTCGATTGCAAGAACCGACAAGGATCAAAAAATAAATACAGATGTCAGGATTAAATCTACTAACTATCACACAGCTATTCTGATGGGGCATTTAATGGTTGAACCGTTAAATTTTTACTAGTCCTCACATAATGTTATGTTTTGGACCTGCATCAACGAACACGTGTGCTAATTCATCAAATTTGTGTGTTATGGTTTTCCGTTAACAGGGGTGTTAACTGAGGAGAAGAGGGTGTTATTTCCTCAATGGCCTCCCATTCTCAAAACACGAAAATAGGACTACACGCATTCTTGAGTTTACTTTTCTCAGTCATACCTTGTTAGTTCAAACGAATATAATATGACAATTAAGTACCATGACAATTTCATTCAGTCGTTTATTTTTCTAGCCGAGTTCGCCGTCATTTCTACAGAAAAAAGAAAATCACTGATGTTCCAAAACAGCAATCAATGAAGAGAACCTTATATAGATTGAAATGTACGGCTTAACAAAATGAATAAAAACAAAAAATCAGTGAAGAAATAATATTAGATGATGAAATGTAACCTAACCTAGACTATCCTAACCTCAAAAAATTATAAAACTCTGTAATAATAAGTAGTAATTGAAAAAACCTTCAAACAACACACACACTTCTTTCAATCCATGGTGTACACCATTATCACTCTGAAGCTGACCCCTGCCTGGGTCGTCCACCTGCTAAACGCTCTGGGAGAAATTCTTGCGGTACGCAATTATTATTATTATTATTATTATTAATATTAACACCTCGTCTTACCACCCATCTGGGTTATACGCACTTATGCTAATATGTAATGGTAGGGTTATTGTGAGATTAAATTGAGGGCCTACAGTTTAACGAGGGATCCGAACCACGGTGGAGGTCTGGCATTCCACACATTCACAAGTTGTGATTAATACACGTCTTGTCAGAGGTGAAGGAAGGGTTTGGAAATCAGATAAATCTGTGTCGGGACTGAGGATTGAACCCCGAACCCCCAGCACAGAAGTCTGACACCTTACCCCTAGACCTCCAGGTCACCTTACTTCAAATAAAACCTCAAACAGAACTTCATATAAGTGTTCATAAAATATAAAGGGGGGTTGAGTTTACGATGCAATTAAACTATCTGCCAAAATCCCCGATAAACAAACTATCTTTCTTAAATCTCTTTACACTGTTTGGCTCTTAGAACAATTATTCCTTTAGCCAGTCGTGTTTCTATGTACTGTACGTTTTAAGGAGCGGTCAGTCTAGACTAGACTGACGATGATAGGGAGATTGGAGTTCAATCCCAGTAGGGTGTATGAAGGTGTTTTTTCCTGAATGGCTTTTTTGACGCTCCCTCCATGCGAATGTAGGTACACTTAATCTAAATTCAACCTTCCTCATCCATAATTCATTAGAGTAATTAGTATATATGCGTATAGACTTAACAGGAACTAAGACGCGGCGATAAGAAAAAATATTTCCCCTTAGTTGTTGTTTTTTTGCTCGGCATGGCTGTGTTAACATTTGGGCGTTTCTTTGTAGGAAGTAAGTGTGGTGTTGGAGGAGAATATAGAGGATAAAGTGGATATATTGAGTGATTAATGAAGACTTTCTAAGGAGAGTCAATTAAAATATAAACTTCTGTGCATCTCTCTCTCTCTATACTAGTGTGCCTGCATTTCCTCTGAATTCTAACTTCCTCATCTTGTGTGGGACTCTCGATCACACCGTGGAGAGAGATAGTGTTGTAATCCTCCAGGTGCTATTACCCCTCCCTCCCTACTTTCTCTGAGGTCGTGACCATATATGACGTCATAAAAATGTTGCACTACTTCTTCCTTCGTCCATGACATCATCTCTTTACAGGATTTTTATTTTTTTGACCCACTTGATTTTTATTTATGGCCTATTTTATTTTTTATTTTTGACCCATTTGATTTTTTATTTCTGCCCCATTTGATTTTTGATTTCTGCCTCAGTTGATTTTTTATTTTTGCACCATTTCATTTTTTATTTCTGACCCATTTGATTTTTTTATTTCTGCCCCTGTTGATTTTTTATTTCTGCACCATTTGATTTTTATTTTTGCACCAGTTAATTTTTTTCGATTCCCTGAGATGATATTTTGCGTTGGTTGGGGATGAACTGTGCCCATTTGATTCTGTTTGGTTATATTTTATTTGGGGGGAATGGGATTTAGTACCAAGTGATATTGGTTCAAATCATTTAAAAGGCATTTGAGTTGTTTTGTGGAATAATCGTGTTTTTTTTAATCGGTTGGGTCCTTAACACTTTTATGACACAGTTTATCTATCTACATTTTATTTAAAACCTTTGGAACAAAACAGGAAACATTTTAGGTCCCTGAACGTTAATATTAAATGGTGACGTCATTTGCTAGTAGCGAAGACTCAAACGTAAAAAAAGGACTTCTACACTAATATTATAAAGAAGAAAGATAATTTTGGTTTTTTTGTTTGTAATGGATAAACTCAAAAACTACTGAACCGATTTAAAAAATTCTTTCACCAATATAAAGCTACATTATCAGTGAGTAGCATAGGCTATATTTTATTTTGAAAATTTAATTTATTCCTCATAAAAATGTCGATAGTTTTACACTAGGTATAAAAAATTGCCTAAAAATATGCTTTCTAAACTATTGGTATTGCATAAAAAATACTATATTATTATTATTATTATTATTAGCACCACGTTTTACTACCCGTTCGGGTTATACGCACTTACGCTCATGTGTAATGGTAGGGTGATTGTGAGATGAAATGGAGGACCTACAGCTTAACGTGGAATCCGAACCATGGTGGAGGCCTGGCATTCCCCACATTCATAAGATGTCTTGTCAGAGGTGAAGGAAGGGTTTGGTAATCAGATAAATCTGTGCCGGGACCGAGGATTGAACCCCGGACCCCTAGCACAGAAGTCCGACACCTTACCCCTAGACTAACAGGTCACAAAAAAATACTATACATATTGAACGTTCTCACTAATGTGAACAAAAAAGTCCGCGAGACAATATATGCAATTATTATAGTTATGTTACAATAAAAGTTTTTTTGTTGAAATTAGTTAACTAAAACACGGATGCGAAATAAAAGTGATTATATCCGTATAAATTATTTAATCATTAAGGCTGTTTACGTAGGAGTAAATTACTTTCTAAATTATTCAAATCGGTACATTGGTTTTAAAGTTATGAAGAGTATAACAAAATAAAAATTGTCGTGATGTCTACACTATAATCTATAATAATAAAGGGAAGTGTTTCTTTGTTTGTTTGTTTGTTTGTCTGTGTGCGATGCCCAGACAAACCGACGAGATGCAGAGATCAGAAATTTTTAACATCGGTGGACGGGAGTCCGAATGCACCTCGAATCTGAATTTTTAATCTCTAATTATCTATTCAATTAGGCTATTTTTAACAAATTTTTGAAGGGTCACGGGTGACGCCGTGTAGGATTTACATTATCTTTGTTTCAGACACATTACCTTTAAAACCAGCATATGGGCTGTATTGACAATAATATTAATATTTACATAGTGATAGCCAGATACATAATTTAAACACTAGTTCTCAGGATAGATGGATACATTTTCAAAACTAGCTCTTGGAATGGTTAGTTAACACTTTCAAAACTAGCTCATTGGCCAGGTACCAACATTACCATTTTAGGTATGTATATGGATGGAAGGGGGTCTGAATGCACCTTGAAGCCGGATTTTTAAATTTTTAATTAAGCTATTTTTAACAAATTTTTGAAGAAAATATTGTTAACCTGGTTTAGAATTACGTTTTAAAGATAGCTATGATAAAAATATGCCGCATCCTCCTCGGGGGGAAAAAATGTGTAGAAAATCGACCATTATTCTAAACAATTTTTTTGGGGGGTGGGGGGTATATAGTTCTTATACCAGAGTGTGTCACCGGCAACGCTGTGCGGAATTACTAGTAAAATATAAAAACATAATCTAAGATACCCGATATTATCAAACGTTCAATATATTTATCTTACATTTTCACGCTGAAATATTGTCAAGTGTAGCTCATAATATTCCATGTTGATATGTACAGGTACAAAGAACTATGGTGAGATATTATAACATGAGCTAGGGTAGCCAGTGACAACAAAGTTCTATGTATAAAGAGATATATACCGCGATAAAACTATATACTGTATGCAGTGAGGTAAGTAGGGAAAATGACTGCAAGGGAGGCCAAGAAAGCGGTGGAAGGACAAGTAACAGAAAATGTGCAAGTGAGAGGAGAAGAATGGTCACAATTAAAGGAGGAATAATGGTTGACGGATAGAGGAAGAGTTGGTGGTTTAGGGGTAAGATGTCAGACTTCTGTTCTGGGAGGTCCGGGGTTCAATCCTCGGTCCCGGCACAGATTTATCTGATTGCCAAACGCTTCCTTCACCTCTGACAAGACGTGTATTAATCACAACTTTTGAGTGTGTGGAATGCCAGGCCTCCACCGTGGTTTGGATTCCACGTTAAACTGTAGGTCCTCCATTTCATAGCTCAATCACCCTACCATTACACATTAGCGTAAGTGCGTATAACCCGAATGCTTAGTAAGACGTGGTGCTAATAATAATAATAATAATAATAATAATAATAATAATAATAATAATAATAATGATAGAGGAAGATGGAGGTATTTTACTAAACTGATTCATCCACAAGCTGTTAACAGATGATGATGATGATGATGTTATGGTGATAATATGAAGCTGTAGCCAGAGATCAGAAAGTGTAGTGCACAATAAGGTACCTTGGTCGAACAGAATTATAGTTCCCAATAAGTAAAGTGTTATGTTTGGCCAGTTATCAGAAAATATAATGTTCCTCAAGGCACATCGAGATAGTATTCTTGTTGTTGATATCATTCCCATGGTTGAGTTGTTGGAGTCTGGGACCTCCTAAGTGAGCCACGTGACAACTCTCCCCTTGAGTTGTATCCACCACTCGCCCATTCGACATCAGCATCACGTTCTTAAATTAGGCCATGTCACAGTGTACCACAAAATTCATCAGACAAACATGATTGGATATGATCGCCTTTTTGAAAATATTAACTAAGCAATGAACATAAATAGTCCTCACCCTATTTGATACACAGATCTCTTCAAATAGTAATGTCTTTTATTGAAACAGAATAGAGAATTCTCAGAGAATAGTCAAGAGAACTTGTAATTTCTTTGGGCAGGTGTACAAGTAGGGTCCAAGTTGTTAGCTTAGTGTTTGCATGTGTGGGAGAGAGAAAGCAGCAAGTGAGAGTAGACAGAGATACTAAGGGATTAGACAAATATTTTACAAGTGGAAGAATATGTGATGTTTTCAGAACGGGGTGCCAGAGCTTTCTGACTCATCTTACTCACCTAATTTTGGGCCAACACTTGCTTGCGAATCAGCCAAGCTGCTAATACTGATTTCGAGGCGAAATGGTTACTTCAAATAAGACAAGTTTTGAATGTTTAGTGTGCAATTTAATTTATATGTAGCTTGCTTGAGCCAAAGCTCTTCGAATGAGAAGGAGAAGTACAGGAGAAAGAAGAATAGGGAAGAGGTCCTGTCCTTTTTACCCAAGAGAACATTTAATTACCAACATAAATCATGGGAACAAAATATTATATTTTTTTTATCAACATACAAAAATAAAAAAAGCTAGGAGCTTAGTTTTGTGAATGAGTGTGTTTCTGTAAAGCTTTTAACGACCCGACCAATGTAGGAGAAAGATGGATGAAACAGTGAGTCACTCGCATCAATGAGAGATATTTTAGACAAGTTGCAGCTTTGAAACCATAGCTACGATTGTTAGGTAAAGTGAAACCACCAAACGAAATACATCGGAAAGTAGAGGATTCAAGCTCTAAGCTGTCAGGTTATAATTGGTCCAAATTAAGCTTTGGTGGAAAAGTTACAACTTTTAAATCTACAAGCAGATGTAATTTTGAAAAATGATTTGGCCATATTTTATAATTTAACTCCAAATGCAAGTAACGTGTCTTGAAGCGCTGTCAGTGTAAGCAGCGCTTATTAAAAATAAATCTGTGATATGTTCTTATTCAGTCGGTCCCCATTTCACCAATCACACATCGGGTATACTCTACATATTTAAAAGAATTTCAGATCTCTACGTGCCGTAGATTTGGCTGGGCATCGCACACAAACAAACACACACACAGACAAACATTTCCTTTTATTATATTTTATAAAAATGTCTATAACAATTTTAATCTTATTTATATTTAAATCATATTGCTATTGTGAGATTACCAGCTTCGGTGGCCGCATGGTCTAACGAGCGACTCTCGCAGTAGACCAGACTTTCGATGAAGGGTAAAGCGGGGTTCGAATCTCAATTGGGTGTAATGAGGGTGGTTTTAATAAAATGAGTTTCCACTCTTCCTTCCTGCAAGTGTGGGTACACTTAATCTAACTATAACCTTCCTAATCCCTAACACATTAATGTAATTAGTACATAAGCGTATAACCCAACGGGTAGTAAGACGTGGTGCTAACCAAAATATATATTGTCAGATTGTTCGATTTGATATATTTTTTTTTAGAAAAGAGCCATTACAATTTTGCATAATGTGACTCTAATATTTGATACCTTATGTGGACGATCATTTTTAAGTAAAATGTATCACACGACTCAGATTAATTCCTAAATCGAAGGCAATATAACAACAAAGGAACGTCAGCATTTATGAATATGCTACAATTAATTTAACCACGCATTATACAGAATTCACATCGAGCACAACCTTCATAAACAGCTGACCTACATCAACAATGTGAACATACCAACTGAGCCAAAAGTATAGGTTGACCCGAATTAATTTCCAGCCCAAAATCATCGAAAATTTTGAAACAACGGTTCTAGCACATATTTAGAACGCTCTATATTTATGAACGGAGAACATTGAAAGCATACAGCACGGGGAAACCTAATCAAAAGAGCACGAAGACATGGAGCAAAAGAACAAAAAGATATGGATCAAAAGTGCACGAAGACATGGATCAAAAGAGCAAAAAGATATGGATCAAAAGCGCACGAAGATATGGATCAAAAGAGCAAAAATATATGGATCAAAAGCGCACGAAGATATGGATCAAAAGAGCAAAAAGATATGGATCAATAGAGCAAAAAGATATGGTTCAAAAGATCACGAAGACATAGATCAAAAGATCAAAAAGATATGGATTAAAAGCGCACGAATACATGGATCAAAAGCGCACGAATACATGGATCAAAAGAAAAAAAATATATGGATCAAAAGAGCACAAAGTTATGGATCAAAAGAGCACGAAGATATGGATCAAAAGAGCAAAAAGATATGGATCAAAAGATTATGAAGATATGGATCAAAAGAGCAAAAAGATATGGATCAAAAGATTATGAAGATATGGATCAAAAGAACACGAATACATGGATCAAAAGAGCAAAAAGATATGGATCAAAAGTGCACAAAGACATGGATCAAAAGAACAAAAAGATATGGATCAAAAGCGCACGAAGATATGGATCAAAAGAGCAAAAATATATGGATCAAAAGAGCAAAAAGATATGGTTCAAAATATCACGAATACATAGATCAAAAGAGCAAAAAGATATGGATCAAAAGCGCACGAATACATGGATCAAAAGCGCACGAATACATGGATCAAAAGATCACGAATATATGGATCAAAAGCACAAGAAGACACTGATAAAAAGAGCATAAAGATATGGATCAAAAGAGCACGAAGATATGGATCAAAAGCATACAGGGGAAAAACAACAGCATAACTGTTCAACATGGCCAACTTGTATTGTAAACTCAGAGACTGCAAACGTTGGTGCATTTTACATATGGTATACCTTGTCCAATTCTGATATAATCCAAAGCAGGTACACACATTGTTTGTTTGTACACACATTGGGCCTGTGTGGTTCCAGCAAGTAGCAGTCTATGAAAACGTGTGCCATCCCATCCGTGCACATTCTGACAGCTTTGCAGTGGGTGTACTAAGCTATTATAACACACCAGGAAATAATATTGTAGAACATTCTAAACGTCACTCTTCATATTAAAACACGCTGTATTGTGATGTACTACTATCTTCTCCATTTCATGATTTTATTAATATGTTTGAGTACGAAACAAACAAATGTTGACGTCGGTGGTCTTGGGGTAAATTGCTCACCTCAGTATCTAATATTCGTGTGTTCAAACCTAGCCGGAGTCAACGGATTTTACTCGAATAATAAAAATTTGTAGCACAACTTTCTTCGGAGGAGAAGTAAAACTGTCGGTCCTATGTCGATTGTGGTGTGTAAAAGAACCCTGGAAGTTATGTGAGAATACCTTTTTGATGAAATTGGTAGGTTCTTTCGCTCTAGTTCATATAAATTACCATGTGCATATATATATCATCAATTCATAAAGTCCACGTTAAATACTTCAAATAAATAAATAAAATAAACACGTAATCAAATATTTTATTCCCATAATTTAGAAACTATCTTACTCTATGGCCCAAAAGAAAAGTTTAGCGTAACAGAACAAAATCTAATATGCTCTAGAAATTAGTATGGTGGTCTGTTTTGTTTCAAGAACCTTCTAATAGATGATATGGTTGATAAAATAACCAAACAATTTGGCTTAGTCACGCTAAAAAATGGACCAAAGTAGATGTAATCGATTAGTAAAACAAGCAAAATTAATTTATAATGAGGAAACCATTCATATTCTGAATTCTGGGGCCGCACCAAAAACCAAGATCAATGAATAATTGTGTGATCGCTGCTTTCAAAGTTGATCAACACTCGACCATGATTGTTCACATCCAACAGGATCTAAGATTGTCTGCGTCATAACTGCTTCCAATATTAATAATAATAATAGTAATAATAATAATAATAATAATAATAATAATAATACTGGCGTGTCTGTGCTACATCATTCTTAGCCCAGTAGTATAAATATTATCCAGTGCTAATGTACTAATGTACCGTTGTCAAGGGGACGTACTAATGTACTAATAATACATCCTTTCTGTGGAGGCTCTTTACATGTCCTGATGAGATGAGGTGATGGTGATAGTGAGTATGAAGGAGATAGTGAGTATGAGGGTGAGTATGAGGGTGATAGTGAGTATGAGGGAGATAGTGAGTATGATGGTGATAGTGAGTATGAGGGTGATAGCGAGTATGGGGGTGATAGTGAGTATGGGGGTGATAGTGAGTATGAGGCTGATAGTGTGTATGAGGGTGATAGTGAGTATGATGGTGTTAGTGAGTATGATGGTGGTAGTGAGTATGAGGGAGATAGTGAGTGTGAGGATGATAGTGAGTATGATGGTGATAGTGAGTATGAGGGTGATAGTGAGTATGATGGTGGTAGTGAGTACGAGGGTGATTGTGAGTATGAGGGAGATAGTGAGTGTGAGGGTGATTGTGAGTATGAGGGAGATAGTGAGTATGAGGGAGATAGTGAGTATGAGGGAGATAGTGAGTATGATGGTGATAGTGAGTATGAGGGTGAGAGTGAGTATGAGGGTGAGGATGAGTATGAGGGTGATCGTGAGTGTGAGGGTGATTGTGAGTATGAGTGTGATAGTGAGTATGATGGTGATATTGAGTATGAAGGAGATAGTGAGTATGAGGGTGATAGTGAGTATGAGGGTGTTAGCGAGTATGAGGGTGATAGTGAGTATGAGTGTGATAGTGAGTATGATGGTGGTAGTGAGTATGAGGGTGATAACGAGTATGGGGGTGATAGTGAGTATGAGGGTGATAGCGAGTATGAGGGTGATAGCGAGTATGATGGTGATAGTGAGTATGAGGGTGATAGTGAGTATGATGGTGGTAGTGAGTATGAAGGAGATAGTGAGTATGAAGGAGATAGTGAGTATGAGGGTGATAGTGAGTATAAGGGTGATAGTGAGTATGAGGATGATAGTGAGTATGATGGTGATAGTGAGTATGAGGGTGAGGATGAGTATGAGGGTGATCGTGAGTGTGAGGGTGATAGTGAGTATGAGTGTGATAGTGAGTATCATGGTGATATTGAGTATGAAGGAGATAGTGAGTATGAGGGTGGTAGTGAGTATGAAGTAGATAGTGAGTATGATAGTGGTAGTGAGTATGATGGTGGTAGTGAGTATGAAGGAGATAGTGAGTATGAAGGAGATAGTGAGTATGAGGGTGATGATGAGTATGAGGGTGATAGTGGGTATGAGGGTGATAGTGAGTATGATGTTGAGGATGAGTATGAGGGTGATCGTGAGTGTGAGGGTGATAGTGAGTATGAGGATGATAGTGAGTATGATGGTGATAGTGAGTATGAGGGTGATCGTGAGGGTGAGGGTGATAGTGAGTATGAGGATGATAGTGAGTATGAGGATGATAGTGAGTATGAGGGTGATAGTGAGTATGAGGGTGATAGTGAAGTAGGATGGTGACCGTGAGTATGAGGGTGATAGTGAGTATGATGGTTGTAGTGAGTATGAAGGAGATAGTGAGTATGAAGGAGATAGTGAGTATGAGGGTGAGGATGAGTATGAGGGTGATAGTGGGTATGAGGGTGATAGTGAGTATGATGTTGATAGTGAGTATGAGGGTGAGGATGAGTATGAGGGTGATCGTGAGTGTGAGGGTGATAGTGAGTATGAGTGTGATAGTGAGTATGAGGGTGAGGATGAGTATGAGGGTGATAGTGAGTATGAGGGTGATTGTGAGTATGATGGTGACCGTGAGTATGAGGGTGATAGTGAGTATAATGGTGGTAGTGAGTATGAATGAGATAGTGAGTATGAAGGATATAGTGAGTATGAAGGAGATAGTGAGTATGAAGGAGATAGTGAGTATGAGGGTGAGGATGAGGATGAGTATGAGGGTGATAGTGGGTATGAGGGTGATAGTGAGTATGATGTTGATAGTGAGTATGAGGGTGAGGATGAGTGTGAGGGTGATAGTGAGTATGAGTGTGATAGTGAGTATGAGTGTGATAGTGAGTATGAGGGTGCTCGTGAGTGTGAGGGTGATTGTGAGTATGAGGGTGATAGTGAGTATGAGGGTGTTAGCGAGTATGAGGGTGATGGTGAGTATGAGTGTGATAGTGAGTATGATGGTGGTAGTGAGTATGAGGGTGATAACGAGTATGGGGGTGATAGTGAGTATGAGGGTAGATAGTGAGTATGAGGGTGATCGTGAGTGTGAGGGTGATAGTGAGTATGATTGTGATAGTTAGTATGATGGTGATAGTGAGTATGATGTGGATAGTGAGTATGAAGGAGATAGTGAGTATGATGTTGGTAGTGAGTATGAAGTAGATAGTGAATATGATGGTGATAGTGAGTATGATGGTGGTAGTGAGTATGAAGGAGATAGTGAGTATGAGGGTGATAGTGAGTATGAAGGATATAGTGAGTATGAGGGTGATAGTGAGTATGAGGGTGATAGTGAGTATGAGGGTGATAGTGAGTATGAGGGTGATAGTGAGTATGAAGGATGATGGTGAGTATGAGGATGATAGTGAGTATGATGGTGATAGTGAGTATGAGAGTGAGGATGAGTATGAGGGTGTTAGTGAGTATGAGTGTGATAGTGAGTATGATGGTGATATTGAGTATGAAGGAGATAGTGAGTATGAGTGTGATAGTAAGTTTGAATATGATAGTGAGTGTGAGGGTGATAGTGAGTATGAGAGTCATAGTGAGTATGATGGTGGGTATGAGGGTGTGGAACCAGTGGAAACACTTAAACCTAATTATACCTAACTAATCAAACCCAGGTGACCGTTGGCACAGTTCCCCTTTCGATAACAAAAATACCCACGGTACCAGCCGGGAATCGAATCCAGCTTGTATTCAGGTGAACTGACCACTACACCATGGGGCTGGTTCCCAAGCGTGATGACTCAAGATCAGCTAATACACCTTACACTATCACGATACAGAATTATCAGCGTCATAGCTACTTTCAATATCAGCCAAATTTCGACTACCTATACCGTACATTTAACCTACATCCCCTTTATTAACCAACTTTTCGTGGTGTAAAATGATTTGCAGACTAACTTAATTTAAGAACACAAGCAAAATGCAATCCTACAAATAGTTCAGCATTTTGAAATGGGGAAACCTTAATTTCACAGAATATTTTCATACCATATTTAGAATCGAACCCGAGACATTTAAATCAGTGTGCAGACTCATGGCGACTGAGGTAAAGTAGAACTACACTCATTACTTTCATACGTTTTAAAATCCCAGTTTTAAGCCTTATTCGTATTTTGAAAAACAAACATGAAACAATTCTAATTCACTCAAGACGGAGTAGTGCAACATTTTAAATGATTAGGTACCGTCCGTCTGTCGATATAGTTTGGTAACCCCTTGATTTGGTGGTTTAAATTAGTTTCAAACGTTTATAAAACGTTTCGCATAGCAATAAAATAGTTATTAGCATTGGTAAAAGTCATATCAGTTAAGCGGGGAAATGATTTTGATTAGTTGAGCATTTTAAATAAATCAAGTCCTCTTATTTGTCAATCCATCCGCATATTTACACTAATGTGTAAGGGCTTAGAAAGGTAGAATTTAAAAGAATTGTACCCGTATTTGTGTGGAAGTAAGTGGTAAGTGATCGAGAAAACGCTCTTTAAACAGGGAGTTGTAATTTTAATGATCCCTATAAAATCTAATTAGTGTGTCAAATTTTTGTCAAGGGTTTAAGGGAATGATGGACGTGATGTGAAGGACGGGTTAATTAATACCAATAGGTTGTATAAATTCAACTGACATTAACATCGAGAAAAGGTATAGCTTTAATTCAACTAAAATTGAATGATCGGATAAAAATCTCGTCTTTTAGTTGTCAGCTGTTGTTCGAGCACTAGCTCACAAACGTAACAAACAAATGTTCATTTGGAGCAGTCCATAAGCAAGCAAGCTCCTTTACCATCAGAAGCGTGTGAGGTAGGTCATGTGGGCTGTGCAGTCATTGCTTAGTGAGGCAGGTCACTCATGTGCAGTGGTATAATAACGATTCTTGTTCTTTGACATTATTTCGTGAAGAAGGATATATATATAATTCTGCTTCAACACTATCTTGTGAGGTAGGCTATGATTCTACTTCTTCAACATTATCTTGTGAGGTAGGCTATGATTCTACTTCTTCAACATTATCTTGTGAGGTAGGCTATGATTCTACTTCTTCAACATTATTTTGTGAGGTAGGCTATGATTCTACTTCTTCAACATTATTTTGTGAGGTAGGCTATGATTCTACTTCTTCAACATTATTTTGTGAGGTAGGCTATGATTCTACTTCTTCAACATTATTTTGTGAGGTAGGCTATGATTCTACTTCTTCAACATTATTTTGTGAGGTAGGCTATGATTCTACTTCTTCAACATTATTTTGTGAGGTAGGCTATGATTCTACTTCTTCAACATTATCTTGTGAGGTAGGCTATGATTCTACTTCTTCAACATGTTTTTGTGAGGCAGGTTATGATTCTACTTCTTCAACATCATTTTGTGAGGTAGGCTATGATTACGATTCTTTTACACTATCTCATAAAAAAGATCGTCTACAGTATTTATACTTATATCTTTGAAATTTAAAATCTTGAAGGCCAAAATATATTAAAACCACAACAAAGTTGACATAACAATAAAGGCACATTGACCAGGCCAGCTTGCCCCTCATTCTAGCTCTGAACAAAATCTTGTTGACCTAAGGCACTTATACGATAATCTAAACCAGATTGTTTTAACATAAAAATGTTGATTGAGTGAGGAGGGAATCTCCACTAATTCTGAACCAGTTTGTGTTGGACAAACAACGTTAGCTATACAAGTTAGGCCAATAGATATTATTTTCTTAAAAAGGCTGTATTTAATAAAACAATGTTGAAAATCATGGAAGAAAAAAAATCGAATTCTTCGTTAGGATTTTAATTATAAAATAAACCAGATTTATCAAAGTTATTTTGTTTTCGATGTTTCTGTGTCGATAAACAAGGTTGAATATACTAGTTAGGTGCCTATATTGTATTTTGAACCAGCCTGTCTGTGCCTATATATGTTAAACATTAATGTTGAGTACTTAATTTTCTTGAATTACACTACATCTTACCACCCACCCGGGTTATCTCCCCCCCCCCCGTTTCGTTTTAACTATCATACGTACCACCGTGGGTATTATCTGCTTAGTTTAAAGGGTAAGGATGATGTGTTTAGTTTAGAGGTAATATATTCGTATTCATGACAAAAGTGGATAACTCTCCCTTAAAACCCCCCTCCCCTCCCCAGTACGCAAACCAGGCAAAACGAACCAGACCTTTAGTCCGCTTGCCCACCAATACGGATTATTGACGGCTTTTCTTTCACACCACGGCGTACTACCCGTCTGGCGTTATCGTATTTAACTACACTTATGGCCGCTTCAGTGGCCGCATGGTCTAAGGCGTTACTCTTGCAATAGACTAGACTTCTGATGACTGGAAAATCGGTGTCCGATACTGGTCGGGTGCATTGAGGGTTGTTTTCCCATAATTGGTATTCCACTCTCCCTCCATGCAAATGGGAATGCACTTCCTATAATTTAAACCTTCCAAATCACAAACACATTATTTTAACTAGTACATAGACATACAACCCGAATGGGTAGTCAAATTCAGTGCTAAAAATTAAAATTAAAATTAAAGACTACGATAATGGGGATTAAGAGGGTAAATTTTAGCACCTAATTTTACTAATAAACCCTAATTATAAAGTTTAGGGGTCCAGGTTGTAAAAAGTAGTTGCTTGTAATGAAAACCCTACTTCCTCGTTGCAATGGCCCATCGGTACAATTATTCCTAGTTTACATCTCCATGGAAACCATCATTTGTGTTTGATTGAAATGCAGTGAAATAAAAAATTCCTCTTTGAATATTAATTAAAACAATTCAATTCTTACTTAAGTTGCGGCCGAAAGGAGTGTAAGAATTTTTAGAGTTTTTATAGAATTGAAATTTGTTGGCCAAAATAAATCAAATATTTCTCCAGTAGCAACAAAGAATGTAGTTCTCTGCACATGCTAATATCAACCGATCTTGAATATCTGTCAAGGGTGTCCTGGAATTTTGTCAAAACTTTTTCTCTGCATTTAAAAAGTATTTACAAAATTCCAGGACACCCTTGACAGATATTCAACATCTGTTGATATCACCATGTGCAGAAAACTAAACTCTGTGTTGCTACTGGAGAAATATCTGATTTATTTTGGCCAAGAAAATGTAATGCTATAACAACGGTAAAATGACTCGCGCGCCCTTCTTCCGCACTTTAAGTAGTATGGTGCAACAAATAGATAGAGAACTGGGAGGTGGGGTTGTTTTAAAGTTATCTTCATGGAGGGAATATAGTAAGTCCCTCGTATCCACTGAGTCATCATCCACAGTTTACCACTGCCCAATTTTATTTAGTTTTAATTAAAGTAAAATAGTTGTGTAAGTTTGAAAGCACGCGCCAAGCGAGAACCGGCCGTAATATCTGCATCACAAACACAACTACTATGGGCATTGTGCTATCATATCATCATAATCATCATCAGTGATCGTCACAACAACAAAAATGGAGAATATTAAGTACACTGTAGTTTACAGTACACATTATGTACATTTTTTTAAATGTTGGTAATGTCTTACTGTAAATAATTTATCAATTAAACTTTACCGAATTTATGTATGTTGCATGAATATTACATTATATGATAGTTTGGTATTATCCATGGTTTCATGTAGCCATGGTAGAGCTAATACACTATACTTGGAATTAAGACACCAAAATCATCAAATATATGTAAAGTTGATGGTTTTGACGAGTAAACCTTTAACTAGAAAGTTAAGTGAGGCCTTATTTTATAAAACATTACCCATTCAAAAGTTTTGAATATATTTTAGCACGATAATCTGCATCACATCGCTTCAATGATCAATGAGGCTGAGTGCAGAGGGGGAAAGGTGGGGGTCACAATAGTTGAGTAACTATATAGTTGTGTCCCAAACAGTGCTAGGTCGAAACAGAGTTGTGAATAATTAAAAGTATCCACGAGATTGTTTCAAGGGCTACGTACTAAAAGCGCACAGGACGAATTTGTGTACTGGCTTAGTAGTGCATCAAAAGTCATCGTCTGTTGTCTTTGAGCTCTTATGTGGCAGCACTGCTTGTTGACATCGTACTAACTTAACCAAACCTAGCATAAAATTATATGAAGCTGTTACCGTTTAGCGATTATGTTTTGGAGAATTACTTTCAACGTGATAGCTCATTCTTGTCTTCAGTGTGTGCACAAGATTTTTTCCACGTTATGCAGTTGTTCTTTCCCTGTGCGCTTTTGATTCATATCTTTGTGCACTTTTGATCCATATATTCTTGCGCTTTTGCTCCATATATTATTATGGTTTGGATCCATATCTTCGTGCGGTTTTGATTCATATCTTCGTGCTCTTTTTATCCTTATCTTCGCCATATTTTCGTGTGGTTTTGCTCCATATTTTCGTGCGCTTTTGATCCATATATTCTTGCGCGTTTGATCTATAGTTTCATGTCCTTTTGATTCATATCTTCGTGCGGTTTTGATTCATATCTTCGTGATGTTTTGATCCATATCTTCGTGCCGTTCTGATCCATATCTTCGTACTGTTTTGATCCATATCTTCGTGATGTTTTTATTCATATCTTCGTGTAGTTTTGATATATATTTTCATGTCCTTTTGATCCCTATCTTCGTGCGGTTTTGATTAATATCTGCGTGCGGTTTATATCCATATCTTCGTGTGATTTTGATATTAGGTTTCTCCCTCATGTGCGCTTTCGATATTGTCCTTGTTTCAACCTCCTCAACAAGTCATTGTTGTCAACTACAAGGTATGTAAGTGGGAGAAGTTGTAAAGTTTGACAACATGATTTAGTTCAAGTCAGTCTCAGAAGGGCCCAGAAGAAAACCATGCCAACAAAATAAAAAGTCCCTAGTGAATGAACGCGACCACCAGACAAACATCAACAGTGGCGAGTTTTCAAGTGAGCGTCTTGTCCCGACTGGTCTGTGGATGGAGGCCCCTGGATGTCTGTAGGCGAATGGGCGAGACATTCACAGAAACCATTCTGGGCAACCATCCAAATAAAAAGATAGAAGAGAAGGGACGAGATACCCAATCGGCTGTCAGTGACGAGTTTTAGCATCGCTCGCCAGACCTGACCACTGACTCATTCCCTACAGCAGCGCACTGCCCAACTTAACTACAAGGAACCCAGATCCATCTTTACATTCAGTGTCATTCAGCTGTGGAGGTTACTAAGTTCCGGTAAGAGGATATTGCTGTGCTTCTCAGACCAAACATGTGTCTTATAGGTGCAATAGACTTATATATGAGGCCAAACATGTGTCTTATAGGTGCAATAGACTTATATATGAGGCCAAACATGTGTCTTATAAGTGCAATAGACTTATATATGAGGTAAAACATGTGTCTTATAGGTGCAATAGACTTATATATGAGGCCAAGCATGTGTCTTATAAGTGCAATAGACTTATATATGAGGTAAAACATGTGTCTTATAGGTGCAATAGACTTATATATGAGGTCAAACATGTGTCTTATAGGTGCAATAGACTTATATATGAGGCCAAACATGTGTCTTATAAGTGTAATAGACTTATATATGAGGTCAAACATGTGTCTTATAGGTGCAATAGACTTATATATGAGGTCAAACATGTGTCTTATAGGTGCAATAAATACACTGGTTTTTGATCCGGCTATTCGTTTGAGTATATTGGCCGTTCAAAAGATTTTAGTTACTAGCTCTTCTCAAGTGATATAAATTTATAATTATTCTAAGCAATCAATTGAATACCTAGAACCCATTTTTGTACATTTTTAGATATATATTGCGACAGTGACGTCTTAAATCGCATTTTAAAATATCACTAGCTCATAATATAATCTAGGGCCTAATATTGAATATAGTAATCATTTGTTTTCTATCTAAAATTGTTAACATGGATAAATATCTACTTTATATCTGAGGATAAATTATAGGAAATATTTTCACTTAAAATCCAAAGAGAAATCCTAAGACAGTAATAACGACAATAACATAGAGGGAGCGAGTCTACTGTTCATAGAATCACGAGTATATTGCTTTTCAGTCCAAATTTTCAATTTTAACAACGCCCGCTTTGGTGGCCGCATAGTCTAAGGTGCTATTCTCGCAATAGACTAGACTGCTGATGACCGTAAAGTCGAAATTTTAATCTCAGCCAGGTACTGAGGGAGATTTTCCAAATTGGGTTTCCCATCTCCCTCCACGCTAATTCGGGTACACTCTGTTTAAATATAGCCTTCCTAATCTTTATAATCATTAGCGTAACTAGTACATAAGCGTGTATACGGAACGGGTAGTAAGACGTGGTGCTAAAAAATCAATAACGTTGCACTAAATATAAGTATTCTCGTCATCCTAGCAAGATCCTTTATTCACGTCACCCTAGCAAGATCCTTTATTCACGTCACCCTAGCAAGATCCTTTATTCACGTCATCCTAGCAAGATCCTTTGTTCACGTCACCCTAGCAAGATCCTTTATTCACGTCATCCTAGCAAGATCCTTTGTTCACGTCACCCTAGCAAGATCCTTCTTTCACGTCATCCTAGCAAGATCCTTTATTCACGTCATCCTAGCAAGATCCTTTGTTCACGTCACCCTGGCAAGATCCTTCTTTCACGTCATCCTAGCAAGATCCTCTATTCACGTCACCCTATCAAGATCCTTTATTCACGTCATCCTAGCAAGATCCTTTATTCTCGTCATCCTAGCAAGATCCTTTGTTCACGTCACCCTAGCAAGATCCTTTATTCACGTCATCCTAGCAAGATCCTTTGTTCACGTCATCTTAGCAAGATCCTTTATTCACGTCACCCTAGCAAGATCCCTCTTTCACGTCACCCTAGCAAGATCCCTCTTTCACGTCATCCTAGCAAGATCCTTTGTTCACGTCATCCTAGCAAGATCCTTTATTCACGTCACCCTAGCAAGATCCTTTATTCACGTCACCCTAGCAAGATCCTTTGTTCACGTCACCCTAGCAATATCCTTTGTTCACGTCATCCTAGCAAGATCCTTTGTTCACGTCACCCTAGCAAGATCCCTCTTTCACGTCATCCTAGCAAGATCCTTTGTTCACGTCACCCTAGCAAGATCCTTTGTTCACGTCACCCTAGCAAGATCCTTTGTTCACGTCATCCTAGCAAGATCCTTTATTCACGTCATCCTAGCAAGATCCTTTATTCACGTCACCCTAGCAAGATCCTTTATTCACGTCACCCTAGCAAGATCCCTCTTTCACGTCATCCTAGTAAGATCCTTTGTTCACGTCACCCTAGCAAGATCCCTCTTTCACGTCATCCTAGCAAGATCCTTTATTCACGTCACCCTAGCAAGATCCCTCTTTCACGTCATCCTAGCAAGATCCTTTATTCACGTCACCCTAGCAAGATCCTTTATTCACGTCATCCTAGCAAGATCCTTTGTTCACGTCACCCTAGACAAGATCCTTCTTTCACGTCATCCTAGCAAGATCCTTTATTCACGTCATCCTAGCAAGATCCTTTATTCACGTCACCCTAGCAAGATCCCTCTTTCACGTCATCCTAGCAAGATCCTTTATTCTCGTCATCCTAGCAAGATACTTTGTTCAAGTGATCCACCAAGGAGTGAGTGGTTTGTCGCTACATCATTGATGTCCTAGGAACCCCCAGCCCACCTCAGCCTTGGCCCTATTGGAAAGAGATTGTGAAGAGTGTGAAAGAAAGCCAGGCCCCCGAACAACTGGTGTGAAGAAGGAAGGTATGTGGTATGTGTCGGAAAGACGTGTGACTAGAGTTCTAATGGGCCACAACTGCCAGCTATGATATCACTGGCCAAGTATTCCTCCTGTCACTTGAGAGAAGGCCTCTAGGTAGGAGAGGCCAACCAGTGCCGTCATACCATTAATATTCCTCTCCAAGAGGTCACAAGATGTGTCCCTAGACAACTAGAGCAATACACTACGATGGCTCCAGGGGGCCTCGGACACGTGGGCACGAGCGTTTCCTCCTCTTGATTCCAACACATGTTGTGTTCAAAGCTTCATAGCTTCCAACTGGTTAAATATGAACGAACATTTGGAGTAAACTCAGATTACAGTCCTAGGTTGGACTATGACATGACGTTTGATTTGAGTAGTAATAATTACCTTAGATAGGTATTATCTGGGAGTGAGAGCTGTATTACCTTTCTATGTTAGGTGTTATCTGGGAGTGAGAGTTGTATTACCTTTCTATGTTAGGTGTTATCTGGGGGTGAGAGCTGTATTACCTTTCTATGTTAGGTGTTATCTGGAGGTGAGAGCTGTATTACATTTCTATGTTAGGTGTTATCTGGGAGTGAGAGCTGTATTACCTTTCTATGTTAGGTGTTATCTGGGG
>CABFVX010007434.1:0-14090 GCA_902151425.1 Timema shepardi
TTTTATAGTTGAATGCCCTAGAAAAGTTTTGAAAAGTTAATATCTGTAATCTAACGCATTTTAAAATTTGATACTGTACAAGCTCATCTGTATGCTTCATATTAATAACTTCAGAAAATTTCGGGTAGGGTGTTTGAACCCCCTAAACGCCCCCTTTCCTATGCCCATGTAAATAAGTATTTATTGAAAATATTTACAATTATAAACAGACGTACAAATAACTTTATTTATAGCCTACTAGGAAAACCGTTAGGGTATGGTCACGGTAGCACCGTATTCGGCCGAAATATTGTTCTGGGAGTACTTGGCTGACTACTCCGATATTTTCAATTTGATGGGCCTCCAATAACTTAGTCATTGTACAACCGTTAAGTTCGGCCGAATTCGTCCGGTAGATTTATATAGATTTGTTTTTTTCGGCCAAACTGATTTTCAAGAGATCATCTGTACTTTATCTTGAGAAAGGCATGATAAAATAGAGGACTTTGGAAAGTTAATAACTTTGGTATTCGAAAGAAAGCGTTTGTGGGCTTTAACAAGCAATCTATATCATAATAGAGATAAGTCTAGGATTCTATGTCGTGAGGTTGCAACATAAATGGAAATTACAAGTAAGTATTTTAATTTTAAAATAACTTATTTAGCAAAAATAGGCTATTCATTTGGTTGGTAAGAATATTTTAATTATTATATCATTATAGGACATTCAGAATAAACGATAATCATTAAAGAAGTTTTCAAATAGGGATCCATCTATTTATTCAAAATTTTACTTGAATAACATTATTATGCTAACATATCAACCACAATATTATAGTAATTTTGTGTTTAATGCCGGGATCACGATCAACTTAACGTTAACTTAACGTAACTTAATGTAATGTAAAAATGCCAAATATCTCCAAAATAATACAACAGTAAAAAATAATATATTTTTAGTAAACTAAAATATAACAAAGTATTACATATCTATTATATTATCTATCTAATTAAAATCAAAAATCTATACTGAACCCTAATAAAACATATACGGACTTTACTCTCCGTAGGAATGGCCAGCCTGGTTTCATGGTCAAAGTTTCGCGCGTTAATAAAATGTTAATTCTCTGTGTTGTGAAAAGTTATTAGTTTAGAACGACTTTAAATTTGTTTTGGTCCTCTTAGCTGAAACAAAGACGGTGCTAAATCAAGTAAATATGTATATAAAAAGTGCTTTTATTAAAATTTATATTCGCCAGTTCAGTAAACAACATTATATTTAATTTGACAGAAAGTCAGAAGTCAAAATTTTATTACCGATTATGATTGTATCATTTTTTTTTTCAGCAATGAAGTGTACTATCCCAGAAATATCATGGCATAATCGAGATCCAGTTCTCAGTATTGACATTCAAAGTGGAAAAGAAGACAATTTTTATAGACTAGCTTCTGGCGGTACTGACACACATGTTGTGGTATGTGTGATAAATAATCTAATTGCTATGTTTATTGTAGTTGCGAGGGCAGAAGCTATCTCAAGCCTAGACCCCCTACTGTTAAAGTACGCAAACTTAATCATTCAGCTCTGCTGTGTTAAAGCTTTTGATATGTTATCGACACAGAGTGATTATCAAGTTAATCCAAGCTTACATTTATAAAATCCTTTAGTAAACATATGTATTTATTAAATTAATTATTAAAAAAGATACTTGGTGTGGAAAAGATCATGCATGTACACACACACACACACACACATATATATACACACACACACACACACACACACACATATATATGACTAGGACAGGCACAACATCCAGTCCCTGGCAGTTAATTCATCACTGAAAGGGTAAATCCATATTTCACCAATAATAATTTTTTTTCGGCCATGACGGGAATCAAACCTAGTACCCTTTGCTCAGTAGACAGACACGCTACCGACGTAGCTAAGGTGTCGGATCTCACACACTGCTTGACTTAATTAAAAATAATTTGAAACTGGTCTAGTCAAAACTAGATTTGAAATGAAGTTTATAGCCGAACAGCATTTTGATCATTTTGTATTCTATAAATATGTTGTATTTTCTTTAAAAACATTGACCACATTACACGCTATTTTTTTCTACATCTATTCTCCTCAATGTACTACTATCATAGCTACAGATTTTTTCTATTGAGTCCTGATGAACATTTGTTGATCCTCAACAGATATGGCACGTTCGTGTCCAGGATTCTGGTATGGCAGAAGTAGAATGTGCCGCGGACCTTCAGCGACATCAAAAGGCGGTGAATGCCGTGAGGTTTTCACCCTCGGGCCATTATCTGGCCTCTGGAGATGACGGTTAGTACCTTGGTTTTTTATAGTTTAGGACCTACATTTCTTAAAAACTTCACATTTCTCGTTTCTACCCCATTAGGATCATTTGCGCGTATCCCAATTAAATAGTATAACATGGTGAACACTATTTTTAGCACTAACCGAATTCACTTTAAATAACTCATCCAAAATGCCCCCAAGAACTTTTGTTTTGACATTGCGTTTCACTCTCTGTCCAAGCTATCCTCAAGTCATGCGTATTAATACAATAGTGTGTTTTGAGTAAAGTAGAATTTAGAGGAAATACACTTGAATCTGCATGGAGGGAGAGTAGACAACCATTTAGGAAATATTATTATTATTATCACCGCGTCTTACTACCCGTTCGGGTTATACGCACTCACGCTAATGTGTAATGGTAGGGTGATTGTGAGATGAAATGGAGGACCTACAGTTTAACGTGGGATCCGAACCACGGTGGAGGCCTGGCATTCCCCACATTCACAAGATGTCTTGTCAAAGGTGAAGGAAGGGTTTGGTAATCAGATAAATCTGTGCCGGGACTGAGGATTGAACCCCGGCCGCCAGCACAGAAATCTGACACCTTACCACTAGACCGCCAGGTCATCATTTAGGAAATAATCACCCCTAGTACACCCGACTGAGATTCGCGCTTTGACCTCTTCAACACCCTTAACTCGCGCACCCAATGATGTGGGTCATTCGTTAACTAAACTGATAGAAATATGACTTATCCTTTTCAATTTGTCTCTGTGAAGAGTCTGTTATCATCGTATGGAAGCAGAAAACCGACCAGGACGCTCCCGAGTTTCCGACAAACGACGTGGATACCAACAAAGAACAGTGGCTGACGATGAAGACTCTCCGAGGACACCTCGAGGACGTGTACGATTTGTGCTGGTCGCCAGACTCCACGTGCTTGATTTCCGGCTCTGTCGACAACACGGCCATCTTGTGGGATGTTCAGAAAGGTAGGAAACTAATATTCCATTCCACACTGTTTATTTTAAAGTTTACTAAATGACTACATTTTATTTGTAAATACCTTTAATGGGTATTCATCCGAACAGCGATCTATACTGACCGAACTCCCGCCACTGTTAACGATGGTAGTGCCAACATTTGTGGATGGAGGGTGTCATGATGTCAGCACAACAAGCCCTAAGACTGTTCATCTCAGCTTTCTAAACCGGAGCTGCTACTGCTTTATTCAAGTAGCTCCTAATATGTCCTCATGAGGCTGAGTTTGACCTTGTTTATTTATATATAGATATCTGGCACCTTAGCTTGGTTGGTAGCATGTGTGTCTACCGAGCTAACGGTCCTGAATTTAATTCTCGTTATAGCTGAAAAATTTATCATTGAGGTAATGTGGCCTTACTCTTTCATAGTGATAAATTAACGTCCGGGGACTATATTTCATGATGTGGTATTTGCCAAATTACAAATAAATTGTGTTTATTTAGAAAAAAAAAGGTAAAATTTGTGTTATTCGCGTGAAAACAGTAGAATTCGTGTAAAAATTTGTCTTATCGCAGATGTGAACTTTGCATGTCCCTAGTTATAAGGCATATGAAGCTACGACAGGATTAACCAGCCGGTAGTGGAAAATATATGGTCCCAGGCCACAGGCTCGAAACTAATGAATATATATATATATATATATATATATATCATTGCATCTGCACCGTACAGCAAAAATAACTTTTAAGGTTAAGATTGGAATTTTCGCTGTTTCATAACAAAAACATTTTTGGCCAAAATAAATAAAACAGTGCTTCAGTAGGTAGGCCTACATTTAGTTTAGTATTTTACATATTTTAATCTCATAATTTCTTGAGTATCTGTCATAAGTAAAGTGGCAGTTAATAAGAAAGTTTTTAAATAAAAATAAAAATTAAAACTTCATGATCAAATTGCACACAATGTTCTTGACAAATATGGGAGCTTTTGAAAGTATCACAAACATAATTTGTTATAGATACTACAAAAAATACTGACTATTCACAAACGAGGATGAAGTTGGCTCAGTTTTGACAACAACAACAAAAGTTACGCAGTTAAATTCAGTTTTGTTTTGAAACGATCTTGTCTAATTATGATGTGGCTTGCTATTATTGTTTGATTGTTTTTCTTCATCCGTCAGGTCGTAACATGGGCATTTTATCCGAGCACAAGAGTTTTGTGCAAGGCGTGACTTGGGACCCCAAGAATCAGTATGTGGCTACCATGTGCAGTGACAGGTGAGAATATCATCGAGGGGGGGGAGGGGTGTAAATAATTTCCCTAAATTTTTAGCAACACGTCTTACTACATCTTCGGGCTATAGGCTTATTAATGTACACTAATGGTTTTAGGGATTAGGAAGGCTATGTTTAGAGGAAGTGTACCCGCATTTTCATGAGGGGAGGTGGGGAAGGGGAGAATGGAAAACTATTTTGGAAAAAATCACCCTCAGCACACCCAAACAAGATTCGAACCTCGATCTTCCTGACATCTTCAGTCTAGTCTACTGCAAGAGTAGCACGTTAGACCACGAGAGTTTAATGTTAGTCCTTTTAAAGGAAGTTTATATTGGATATCAAGTGAAAACGGTATAAAACTACTGAGTAAGTAGATTTATGTTGATACAGTATTCCCATGGCTTCTTTGGTGCTGACTGACAGCTCACAGCTGACAGTTGACAGCTTGAAAAAGTTACCAGTCCAAATTATGTATCCCTACGCCGAACCAGATGATCTGAAAAAAACATGTGTTTAGCAGCTGTCACTTCTGACGGTCAAAATTTAGGTATATACTTAAATTTTGACTGTCAGAAGTCAGCTGTGAGCTGTCAGTCAGCACCAAAGAAGCCATGGGAGCTACTGTACCATAACACTGAAAGGAAAATCGCGCCTGTAAACAGTAGTTGATCAATAAATGTTTCACTTGATAACATCCTACCTACGAAACAATACTTTCCATTCCTCTAGGACCTGCCGAGTGTTCAACATCCAGTCCCGTAAAGTAGCGTCTCGTGCCTCCAAGTCCTTCCTCCCCGTCCCGGAGGGGCACGAGTTGGACGGGAAGCAGGTTCGTCTGTTTCATGACGACACGCTAAAGTCGTTCTTCAGACGGCTCACCTTCTCACCCGATGGGGAGCTTCTGATTGCCCCGTCAGGAATAGTGGAGTCTCCCGATACCAACAAGCACTGCAACGCCACACACATCTTCACTAGAAGGCTTCTCAACAGGTAGTGAAGCGTGTGTGTGTGTGTGTGTGTGTGTGTGTGTGTGTGTGTGTGTGTGTGAAAGCTCACTCTTTAGGAGTGGCTTTGTTGTTTAGTCAAAACCCAGCCTTGAGACCCACTGGTTGAAACACAGTCATTACAACTTAAATCTTGGTTTATTGTGCTCAAAGTGATTGACTGGTGTTGTAACTAGTTCCCTCTCTTAATATGGGCACATAACGCCCTCAAGCGGGCGATATCTCGAATGTCATGGCGCCTCGCCCTTCTCCACCGGCCATGGACAGTCTGCAAATCACCACGCTGAGCCCTACAACTGCCTTACGACCATCCGGACCAAAAGGGGTCGGTGGGGATCGCGATAGCAACGCTACACTTCAAAAACTTTGGGGGATAAAATCTTGCTTTGATAAATTTTGAAGCAATTTTTGGATGCCTCACCAAAAAAACTATTGACGGATAAAACACTAATATATGTTAAGTTATTGTTTAGTCAAAGCTGCCATGTATATACCAAATACATGTTTATATTTAAAAAAAATCTGAAGTAATATAATCATATGTTAAGATAATAACTTTATTTATCAGCTTAGGTTAGAACGAAGTATTTCAAACAATTGTGCAAACAAACATTTTTGTAAATATTTTAGTGTATAAAAGTTATAAAAATAATCATGATATAAAAAGAATTTCAGCATTAAACAAAAAAAGAAAAATATTCAAACTTCAATTTGACTTTGGTAATATTTCATATGGATTCAGTTCGAGCTTGCTTCAAATTGAAAAGTAAAATATCTCACACCCCTAATTTATAGCACTAGAAGGGTTTTCATAAGTGGAGGATATTTACCTTTACAAAGTTTAAAACTCTCGCCTGTCATGTGCCTAATGAACAAATAAAACAAAAATGAGATTTGGAATTCGCACAAATCCTTATATTGATCGAATTTTTCCATTTTTTGTTCCAGGCCAGTAATGTTTCTGCCATCTCCCGACCAATACACGATAGCCGTACGCTGCTGCCCTCTCTTGTTTGAACTTCATGACGGAGAATCCATGTTCGCGCTACCTTACAGAATGATCCTAGCTGTTGCCTCGCAAAGCTCCGTCGTGTTGTACGACACTCAGCAACCTGAACCGTTCGGCATCATCTCCAATATTCATTACACTCGACTTACCGATCTCGCCTGGTAAGCGAATTATATATTAATTTTGTTAGGCGTCGAATAAAGAAACACTGTAAAATAACGTAATTAAGGTGAAATTATGTCTTATATTTAGTATATTGCAACAGTTTTAAAAGAGTTTATGAAAACATTAAGAGAGAAATGCACATATTTGTTTCTATCATCTTCATAATCATCTGTTTCCAGCCTGTAGCAGGGTCAGTTTAATAAAATGCCTCCATCTTCCTCTGTCCTTCCACCATTCTTTCTTTCTCACTTGTACACTTTGTTATCTGATCCTCTCCTTCATCTTCATTACATGCCCATACCATCTCAGTCTTGCTTCCTCTACTATATCATGTCCTCCAACATCCTCATTACATGTCCATACCATCTCAGTCTTGCTTCCTCTACTATATCATGTACTCCAACATCCTCATTACATGACCATACCATCTTAGTCTTGCTTCCTCTATTATCTCATGTACTCCAACATCCTCATAACATGTCCATACCATCTCGGTCTTGCTTCCTCTACTCTCTCATGTACTACAACATCCTCATTACATGCCCATACCATCTCAGTCTTGCTTCCTCTATTATCTCATGTACTCCAACATCCTCATAACATGTCCATACCATCTCGGTCTTGCTTCCTCTACTATCTCATGTCCTCCAACATCCTCATTACATGTCCATACCATCTCAGTCTTGCTTCCTCTACTATATCATGTACTCCAACATCCTCATTAACATGACCATACCATCTCGGTCTTGCTTCCTCTACTATCTCATGATACTCCCTGTAGCCCCACTCTTTCTCAGACTTCATTCCTTCATCCTAACACAACTAAAAATATATAAAATTGATTCGCCTTGGGAAGGATATTTCATATAATCAATTCAGTTTCACTTCAAATCTAAAATGCTGACTGTGCACACCCCTAATCTTCAAACATCAGTGAATTTTATTATTGTCTTAAATTTCAGGTCATCGGATGGCCGAGCGCTAGTGGTGTCCTCCACGGATGGATATTGCTCTATTGTAACATTCACAGAAGGTGAGTTGGGCAAGGAGTACAAGCCAAGTAAAGATACTCAGGAATCTGACGGACAAACCCCGAGTAAATCAAACAAGGCTGAAAAAAGTGTCAACAAAATAGTTAACGACACCTCGACCTTGCAGACCAGTAATATGGAGATAAATGAATCGCACAAAGCTATTCAACTAGCTTCAGTCGATACAAACAATGAGCGTCATGAAACGCCAACTGAAATAGCTGATGCGTCGGATACGTCAAAAAGAAAAGGAGGTCAAACTGTAGAAAACGAAAACTACAAGTTTATGGACCATTGCGCACCTGTGAAAGAAGAAACAAAACAAACGATAGCCAAAACAGTTGAAGAGTATGGCGTGATGTGTAGCATCAATGTCGAAGATTCCAAGAAATCTTTGGAAGTTGCCATGAAACCTGTTAAAAAAGTTAAACTTATAACAGTACCTAAAGAAAGTAGTTCGTTGATATCATCAGGACCTTCAGAGACCAATGTGTCACTTGCGAAGAACGAAAGTCCTTTAAGTACCTCTAAAACGATCAAACGCATTAAACCAATATTGTTATCTAAGAAAAGTCCTTTAAAGTTAAATTGCGCTAAAGAAGTTAAAGTTGATAACAAATCACTGTCGCCTGCCAAGGATCAAACCGATTCTAAAATTACAGAAGAAATAGATACTAAATCAAGTGTTTCTGACGAAAATAAAAAAGTCGTCACAAATTACTGTTGTGAAACATCAGAAACTGTTGAGAAAATGGAAGTTGATGACAAGAAAGTGTGCATTATCTCACCCCAAAAGGCTCCCCAGACAAAGACATCAACCTTAAAATCGGTTATAGCAGAAAATAAATCCTTGTCAAAATCGTCTTGTGATCCAAAATCGACCACAAAAGGAATTGAACAAACTGAACCATTAAGGAAAGATAAAGAATTACTGGAAACTGCAGTAGTGTCTAAAACTTCAGATGTGATTTCTTCACCAATTAAGATCTCTGAAATCGCACAGACTTTGAAGTCGGACTGTAGCGACAACGAAAAGACAACATCTTCAGATGATAACTCGAACAACACGGTCACAGATGACAAATGTGGAATGTCTGAACTAGAACCCCCGCGGACACCAAGTAAATTAAATCCTGATTCTACGGAACCGTGTGATAAAAAATCCACGCCTTCATCTCCTGCACAAGGGCAGATCAGCTCACCTTGCGTTACTCCAAACCAAGAAGGTAAAAAATTTCCACGAAGAGTTCAGCTGATAACGCTTTCCAGTCCAAAAAGTAAGAAAAAGCTTCTATAAAAATTATGGATTTTTTAGTGATGTACAAAAATCAAATTAAATTTATTTTCTCAAACTTTAGAGAAATACGAATTAAATTTTAAAATCCAAATAATACACAAATATTCCTTTTTTCTGGAGGCAGTTTTGTGTTGGGATTTATAAAAAAAACTAATAATTAGCTAAAGAAACAATTGGATTTCCAATTTACTAGTGAATATAAAAAGTGTGGAATAATTAGAATTCCTAAATTTCTGTTTAGTGGGCATGTTAAAGATAGTTAGACAGATTTGTTTATTAAGGGGCTTTTAAATGTTTGAAGCCTTAGTAATTTATGTTTGCAAGACTCAAATCTACCAGCCAGACAAGAAAAATAAAATCTGGACCTCACAAGTTGATAAAATCATTTATAATCTTAAAGTGACTCTTAAGAATCAGGTTTTTAAAATTGCTATGTTTTGTTATGGACTGAGAAGGTTTAATATCCATCATACATGTTTGATATATGTAACAATTTTGTAAACATTTATAAATTTAATTGTAGTTCTAAAAGTTGCAAAAGGTATTAAGTTTATTTATATAAATATATATGTATTCACACAGTTTATTTTAGAAGTTTATTCTATCAAGTAAACATACTTTTATAGTTGGCTTTATACAAATATAATTTCAATCTTGACCCAAATTCAGGGGTTTTAAAATTTTTGTTCAAAACCTTACCTCTTATGTCAATTAAGATGTTGTTTGCACAGAACTACTCGTTTTGAAACAGTTAGTTTAAAAAGCATGGGCCTAATAGTAATTAGTTTAGTAATTAGAATCATGTATTTAAACATTTATAAGATGTATAATTTAAAATATAAAGAAAGATACTTATTTAAGTGATTCTTTTATTGGTTCCTTATCCACTTTAGTTAGTAATTTTGTTATTAAGATATTACTAGATTTTTAGGTGTTTGCGAAGCTTTAAAACTTTTGAATTGGAAAAAAAAATATTTTGACTTTGCTTTGAAAAACATTACCTACTTCGACAACTAAATATTCAATTCATATTCAATTATCAACATTATAATCTTTTATGGACATTACAAATTAATATTCATGTAATAAAAATTTGAATTAATTTAGTTACCTGCTGTGATCGTAACTTGAGTTATCAGCTTAGAAAAAATAAATCCGCAATAAAAACCTTTCAAAGTATTTTTAGTACATCAAGTTATATAAATAAACATAATTTGATTTTTTTTACAAGCATAAAACACTCAAACAAAAAATATATTGAACTTCAATTTGGATTGAAGAATATTCCAAATTATATTCTATCAGTTTGCTTCAAAATGAAAAACATGACTTCCTGCACATATTGATATTTTTGCTCTTAATATAATTAGTTAGATACCGTAGCGCCATCCTCTTCTCTAAACCGGGTGTCCAGGGTTTGATCTGCGCTATGTTCAATGGTGCGTTAGTGGAGAGTTTATTTCGAAATGTGATTTTCCAAGGATTTTTTGGCGCATTGCATTTCCTCATCTGAGCTATACACATATTTACGTTAATGGGTTATGGGTGCAGGAATTAGATTTTATTTAAGATGTACTTATATTTGCATAGGGGGGGGGGGAATGTTAGGCAGATAATAATAATAAACCCAACCATGATTTAACCCCCTTGCCCAGGAAATTGTGAGAATGATGCCTTAGATTGAATGACCACTATCTAGTTGAATTCTGGTGCATTTTCTAGTTAGCTAGTTTGTCACTGTTTGGAAGTATACGGGCGCTAATGTGTACTAAAGAGATTTACTAAAGTCACTAAAGGATTCTTCATTATTTACAAATTTCCTTTTTCTTAATTTTGTGTTTTTTCTTTAAGGAAGCATTGTTGCACATTTCACACTCTTTGTGAGTTCTGATAGAATTAAATATAGTTTGAGGGATTGGATTGTAAAGATTGATGCAAAATTGGGAATAAAGTATTTTAAACAAATAAAAATAAAATTTCAGTCAGAGAATTATTTTATTCAGTCATACTTTTGATATACAGTATAAACAAACACCTTTTAAGTAGTTCTTCAATAAGTTCATAATACAATTCTTTTAGGAATGCAAGCTAATTCCTAAAATAATGTTGATTTAAATACCAAACTTGTAAATAAACATATCCTAACATTAAAAATAAATTGTTTCAAAGTATTAAGAGAGACAAAACTCACAATGTGATGTTATCTTTATAATATTTGAGCAAATAATTCACATCAGAAGTTTGAAACAAAAGTTTTCAATCCTCTTTCTAGGCCCTATTAGCTGGTCTTAAAAGTCCATTTGTACCAATCGGCTTCACTTATTTCCCACACATTATTAGCTGATTAAGTTAATTGGCGGTATTGGCCATGAATAGAGCTTGCCAAATGCTATATCAATCCCATAAACATCACACTGGATTCATCATTACCTTATCTTTGAATGTTTTGCTATCAAAATTTAATCAACAGATGATTATATTAGTATTGAATTATCTCAAAGCTTACTCAAGTTGTCATCAACTAATCCTTAGAAATATTAATTAGCCTATCCAAAATTAAAGATTGTGATTTTTAATATTTGCCTTTTAAGATATTTGATAAAAATAAAAGTCACTTTCAGATATTTAATGTTGAAATCGAGGAATATGTTCAGTAAATTATAAGAATTTAACACAACAATGTGTGTTACAATGTATCACAACAGACATAATAAACAGTTTATAATGAAAATCACAATAACTAGTTTAAAATGTAAAAGTTAAGAAAGATTTAATTTGGAAGTAAAGTATAGTGTGTTGCTTTGGACCACGCAAATGCGGGTATAATTCATATAATACGACCTTCAGCATTATTAGTATAAATGTGTATAACCTGAATGGGTAGTAAGATCTGTCCAAGTTATATGCAAAAAAAAAAATTTGATAAAATGAAGTATAAGGTGATACTTTTTAAAATGTATAAAAATTTATTACTATGTAAGAGAGAATTAATTGAAACTAATTATAAGTTATGTTAGTGGACTTAGATTGATAAGGAGAATTACAACTATCTCCAGTGACACGGCACCGTCTACAGTTATTAATTTTGTTGGAGGGGTTAAGCAGTCAACAACATATCAAAGTGAAAAAAAAAACTATATTAAATCTTTCTTAACATAAAAAATTTCATCACTCCTTACAAAAAAAAAGTTTGAATATTAGCAAAAATAATCTAAAATTCTCTAGTAATTTGTTGCTAATTGTGACTTCTCCTTAAAAAGTGAATGTATTAAGAAAAAAACTACAATGTACAAATTTCTTGCAATTAGTTATATTTTTAGAGAAAATAAAATGAAGGGTACAGGGGAAAGTCTTATTATTTTAACTCAAATATTGGTTAGACAATCATGCGACCTTTCTAATGCACTTGTGATTATGGTCATAAGAGGTCTCTGTTGTATTCAAATTAAGTTAATAAAAAAAGAGTATTTTATGTTGCTTTTCATGGGATTTGAAAAATGTAGAACACTACTTAAAAACTCAAGGGGGGGAGGGGGAACTTAAAATTTACCAAGAATCATTCCTTAGTCTGAGGTCGAGTTAAAATAAAGAAAAAGATCAGTCTTCCTTCTGATTATAATGGCCCACAAATCACTTGTATTATCTAACAAGTAAGTTATCTTATAAAATTACAGATTAAGTTAATATGTAACTTAATATAACATGTTTATTAAAGTAGATCTAGTTTTACTATTTTTTGTATGTTTAAAACATATTGAAGTTGTATTTTTACAAAAATATATTTCTTGTAATACATTACACAGGTACAAGAAAGAACAGGAATGATTCGTTTGAATATCGGATATGGTTTTTTGAGATAAATGCGTTATTAGTCGATATGGTTGAGAATTTTGTGTGAACGCCAAACCCAAAATTGTAAATAACCAATAATTATAATTTATTTTAGTTCTTTTTGTTTTTCAAAAAATCTCTTCTTTGCTTCTGGGTCTGGAATAATCTGCAAAAATTAAAACATTCATTAGATTTTACTTTAGAATATTTTTTTCCGGGTGAAGCTATAAATTAAATAGTTTATTTTTAGCTGCATCTTGGTTTCGTTAGTATAATTTCCAAACAGGTCCGACACTTTGGCTCGGTCGGTAACACGGCACAGCCAGGTGTTCTTTGATAAGTGGATACTTACCGTGTCCTGGCCAGGCTTCCAGCCTGCGGGACAGACCTCTCCGTGCTTGTCTGTGTACTGGAACGCCTGGACCAATCTCAGCGTCTCGTCTACACTGCGCCCCACTGGAAGGTCATTCATCGTGATCTGTCGTAGGATTCCTCGGTCATCAATGATGAAAAGACCACTTTATTCATCAAAGAAACAAGGAAATAAATATTACACACTTTATTTTTTCTTTCTTAGTAAGAATCAAAGGCTTACTATCTGAATTAATATTACTTTTAGTCACAGTAATCTTCAATTAGTGAGCATTTGGCAAAGAAGAGTAAGTGTTTTTCCCCCTAGTTACTTAGATGATTTATTTATATTTCATACCGCGCCTTACTATACATCCAAGCTATACCCATTTTATTTACTCTAATGAGAAGGTAAAAATGAAATGCCTTCTAGTCACAGACAAACCAGACTAGATGTACCTGACATTTAGTCTGCGTGCCCATCTATGTGACTTTCGATTTAATGAGGTAATTTACTAATCATAACTCACTTCGGTGGACACATGGCCTAAGGCGCTACTCCCGCAGTAGACTAGACTGCCGATTACAGAGAAACCAATGTTCAAATCTTGGTCGGGTGTACTGAGTGGGGGGTTTCCCACTCTCCCTCCAAGCAAATGTGGGTTACACTTCATATAAAATAATATAACCTTCCTAATAGCTAAAACTATTAACATATAGATATTTCAGTACACAATTAAAATCACATACATATTCTTTGATTCCAACCATAAATATTGAAACTTCACACACACACACACACACACACACACACACGCACACACACGCACACACACACACGC
>CABFVX010007435.1:0-11306 GCA_902151425.1 Timema shepardi
ACCGTGGTTCGGATTCCACGTTAAACTGTAGGTCCTCCATTTCATCTCACAGTCACCCTACCCTTACACATTAGCGTAAGTGCGTATAACCCGAACGGGTAGTAAGACACGGTGCTAATAATAATAATTACATATGTTGTCTCGCGGACTTTTTTTGTTCACATTAGTGAGAACGTTCAATATGCATAGTCTTTTTTTATGTAATACCAATAGTTTTTGCAGCGCACGCGGAGAAAGCATATTTTTAGGCAATTTTTTTTACCTTGTGTAAACCTATCGACATTTTTATGAGGAATAAATTAAATGTTCAAAATAAAATATAGCCTATGTTACTCGCTGATAGTGTAGCTTTATATTGGTGAAATAATATTTAAAGTCGGTCCAGTAGTTTTTGAGTTTATCCATTACAAACAAAAAAAAACAAAAAATCAAATCTTTCCTTTTTATAATATCAGTGTATATATGGGAATGCTCACTTTTTATATCATAACTCTCTTTTAGGCCAAAATAAATCAAATATTTATTTAACACCACATTTTAATACTTTTTTAAGGCTATACGTATACGTAGTAATTATGCTAATGAGTTAGATATGAGTAAGGTTGAAGATAGAGCAAGTGTACCCAAATATGCGTGGATGGAGATTGGAAAAACCATTATAGAAAAACCACCCTCTCAGTACACCCAACCACGATTCGAACCACGATCTCCCTATCATCGGCAATATAGTCTAACACGAGAGTGACACCTTAGACCATTCGGACACCAAATAAAATATTTTTCCAGTAGAAACATTTATTTTTAGCACAGCGTAATACTACCCGTCCAGGATATTCACATTTAAATACACTAATGAGGGTAAGGGATGATAAATGTATATTCTATATGATATGCACCTGCATTCGCGTGGAGTGAGAGTGGAGAACTATTTAGGGGAGGGGGAGAAACCCCTCATTACACCCGGATGGGATTTGAGCCTCAACATCTCAGTCACCGGTGAACTAAATTAAATGAGCTTGATGCTTAGTCCGCGTAGCCACAAGTGTGGGTTAGGTTTGATCCAAACATTATTTATGTAGGTTTTGATGAATATCTATTATTATTACTAGCACCGCGTCTTACTACCCGTTCGGGTTATACGCACTTACGCTAATGTGTAATGGTAGGGTGATTGTGGGATGAAATGGAGGACAGGACCTACAGTTTAACGTGGGATCCGAACCACGGTGGAGGCCCTGGCATTCCTCACATTCACAAGATGTCTTGTCAGAGGTGAAGGGAGGGTTTGGTAATCAAATAAATCTTTGCCGGGACCGAGAATTGAACCCCGGCTGCCAGCATAGAAGTCTGACACCTTACCTCTAGACCGCCAGGTCAACTTGATGAATATCAACACACAGGCTGCAAATCATTGTAATTATGGCGCTGTCCTAAGAAAGGAACCTCATTTTAATTGACTCTACTTATTTTAGTAATATTCATTATAAGAATCAAATAGCCAAAAACTATTATTTATGCTTTTAGTGAGGATTAATTCATCTAGAGATAATATCCTGAAAATTGACAAATGACTCCTGGACATGGGAATCGAACCCGGGACCTTTGACTTAGTATGTCAATACTCCAATCGTCGGCTACAGATTTGTGATTTTTATTAAGATCACGAGCTATCAGATAACGCAGCCACCTTCGTCTCACACATTTGTAGCCGACGATTTCCGCACGTCCATCACAGACTCTGCCTTAACATATGAGTGAAGAATGACCCCCGGCATGGGACGATTTCAGTGGTTAGAGCATTGACATACTAAGTCAAAGGTCCCGGGTTCGATTCCTGTGTCCAGGTGTAATGTTTAAACTAATTTAAGTCGAGTAAGTTTAGCTTAGTAGACCCAATGCAAGTTATCCAACAAATCTACAGCTTGACCCCCCATGGATAAAGATTTAAATGAGTAAGAGTGGAGATTGAGTGAGAAGTGAGTGGCGTTGATTCGTAATCTAATAGGGTACGTTCATGCAGACGGCCCAATAGCAAGCAAATACATGCCACTAACTTTTCACTCAGCCTTCACTCTTACTCATTCTCATTCTTGCATACAGCCTTTAAAATAATCGATTACAAGAACTAGAAGGGCCTTAGTTTGATTCTAGGTGGTATTGAGAAAGTTATATATATATATATATAGTTATATATATATATATATATATATAGGCCCGTCCTTCTATCCAATCAGAAAACATCTAGGCACTAGATAGCCAATTGTGTGGCGTTAGAAGTAATAATAATATTTAGCATCGCGCCTTAATACCCGTTCGGGTTATACGCTTTAGGTACTAATTACGCTAATGGATTAGGAATTGGGAAGGATGAATTAAAGGAAGCGAACCCGCATTGGCGTGGAGGGAGAGTGGAAAAACATTTAGGAAAAACCACCCCCAGTTCACCCGACCGAGATTCGAACCTCGATCTCCCCGTCCTCAGCAGTCGAGCAGCTCAACATGACTAGCGCGTTAGCCAACTACACCACCGAGGCGGGTGTTAGAAGTAATGTCTTTGGTTTTAGTATGTTTGTGAGTCGTGTTATTATGTAATCTGCGTCCCCCAGCCGAGATTCGAACAGGAGTATCTTACCACTCGTCTCATGGATCTGTTCGAAAGGAATGCGCCTGCATCACCGTACGCTCGTAAATAGTTATTTATGCAATCGCATGATCAAACTCTGGTTTGTAAACTCGTATTAATTCGAAACCAGTTCCATCTCCGTGTCCACTTTCACAGCTACATAAACATATCACTTCCAAGACGAGGATCGGTTGTTTTAAATACACAAAACAGGTAGAATAGATAAAATATTAAGTAAACTACCTACCTCAACATGAAATAATGTGAGTGTTTTCTGGGATGGAGCACCTAGATCTACAAATACAGATCCAGCATCAAGATATTGGCTCATTGGATAACATGACGTGCCTGTCTGAATGTCAGAGGTTCGGAATTCTTTTTGGATCACTATAGACTCACAAAGTTTACACCATCACCCATCCTTTCTCTATTCTACTTTTGCATATATTTTTTTCAATGCAACTTATATTTATTCATTAAATTACACCTTTCTCCAAATATTTATCCCCCTTATAGAAAAAAATTATTATAAATAAAATTAATATTTCCATTTTAAATATTTAACTCTCTTCTAACATTATCGAAAAAGACCGATTATGGTTATTTACGTCACACTTGAATATTATTTGAAAACACTTGATATATTTGAGAGGTTAGAAGACTCAGAGATTCCCTTTTAATGAAGATGTTGTTTACTTAAGTTATCAATTCAAAATTGGGAACTTCCATGAGATAAAATGAAGATTTCCGCTAGATCCACTAAAGCTTGCATAAATATAGTCTGAAGATTGCCATGAAATCGACTTAAGATTGCCGTAAGATCGATTGGAAATTTCCACGATATAAAATGAATATTTCCGCCATATTGACTGAAGATTGCTACGATATCGACTAGAGATTGAAGTGAGATTGACTAAAAATTGCCAGGAGATTGACTAAAAATTGCCAGGAGATTGACTGAAAATTACCACAAGATCGATTAATAATCGCCGTGAGAACCATCAGTTACCCTGTTATATACATATATTAGATATCGTCATCAGACGCCTCAATAGTCGGACCAGGCTCTCCTAGGATGGTGATCCAGGTATGTTAATAAGAAGAGTGGATGATGGCGAGGGAGGGGGGAAGGGGGGGACTGTGACACCCCCTTTCCATTCTTAGAAATGTTTGAATAAGTTTCCCGTACACACGGGTTCACCGAAGAATGTGTCTTAGATTCCATAATAAGCCATGTATGGGCTTTTTATATTGATATACAGTATAATAAATGAATAATAGATTTGAGATATTAAACTTGGGGCAACTTAATCGAATCTATTATAAATTTAAAAAGGTGAAACTATTTTCCAGAAAAAAATAATAGAAAACTTTAGATGAAGGAAACTGCATTTTAAAGTGTTAGAAAAAAAACCGTAATCGTTGGTTATCGTAAATAATTTGATAATTTTTCTAGCATTAACATCCTTTTTGGAGGAACAGGATAAGTTCTATTAAATCTATAAATTTGAATGGAGTAGAGCTGAGAAAAGTATAGAACGTAACATATCTTGGAAGTGTGATTGAGGAGAAAGGTGGAAGTAGAGAGGATGTAACGAGAAGAGGACAGCAGGGAGAGTTGTTCTATTGGTGTGTAAGAGACCCGCTATGGAGAGTTGTTCTATATGTGTGTAAGAGACTTGCTAGGGAGAGTTGTTCTATAGGTGTGTAAGAGACTTGCTAGGGAGAGTTGTTCTATTGGTGTGTAAGAGACTTGCTAGGGAGAGTTGTTCTATTGGTGTGTAAGAGACCTGCTATGGAGAAGAGAAGTGTCCTTGAAGTGTAAGGAAGTGTTGTACAGGGCGTACTTTGTACACATTGTCACACATGCAGCAGAAACATGAACATGAATGTAAGAGAAGCTAGGAAAGTGGAGGCCATGGGAATAGAGTGTGTGAGGAGCAAGTTAGCTGTCAAGAGGAGAAACAAGATTAGGAATTAAGTTATCAGGCAAAGAGTGGGAGTATATGAAGCACATGAGATAGTAGAGGAAGCAAGGGTGATATGGTATAGTCATGTAATGAGGATGTTGGAGTACATGAGATAGTAGAGGAAGCAAGACTGAGATGGTATGGTCATGTAATGAGGATAGTTGGAGTACATGAGATAGTAGAGGAAGCAAGACTGAGATGGTATGGGCATGTAATGAGGATGAAGAAATAAAGGATGCCAAGGAAAATTATGGAATTGAATTATGTAGGAAAAGACCGCAATTGAGGCCAAGAAGGAGATGGTAGGAGAAGATAACAGAAAGTGTGAAAATTAAACGAGAAGAATGGAAGCAATTTAAGGAAGAAAGACTGGTGGAAGGTGGAAGGGGGATATTTAGGCACTTTACTAAACTGACCCGGGCACAGGCTGGAAACCATTGATAATGATGATGGTGATGATGGGAGAAAATAAACTGAAGTTGACACATTCACCCATTTAAATAGGTGGAATATTTTCAGGAAATAAATCAAACCATTATTTTCTTGTTCCATCATTATATCCAAGCGAGGGAAATGTCTCCTGTAAGAAGTCTGGGTCGTCCCGAACAACTCCTGAGAACGGAAAGTTCCTGTAATGATCCCTTACTACCAGTCGCTCCTCTTATCGAGAACGTTCAACAGCGACAAGATCTCGACACAGGTTTGACCTCCACTTTGTCTTGCTCTGCAGAGGGACTCTTGTTTGCAAAACAATGGACGGGAGTGGTCCGTTACACAAGAGGACGTACCTCGGACCACCTTCTCCGATATGAAGCCGCTCGTAAGGTACAGGTTGTAGAGGTGGACAAAACCGTTCTCTCCAGGGAATAGTTCCGAGTGATTCTTTTCAAATGAAATTAACAGTTCGTTTGTCCAGAGCAGAGAGTTCTCAAGGTTTTTTCTGTTCACGACACACTGTTATTTCGTGGTGAGTCCTTGCGGCCCAGTGCTATTTCGTGGTGAGTCCTTGCTGCACTGTTATTTCGTGGTGAGTCCTTGCGACACACTGTTATTTTATGGTGAGTACTTGCGACACACTGTTATTTCGTGGTGAGTCCTTGCGACACACTTATTTCGTTGTGAGTCCTTGCAGCACACTGTTATTTCGTGGTGAGTCCTTGCGACACACTGTTATTTCATGGTGAGTACTTGCGACACACTGTTATTTCGTGGTGAGTCCTTGCGGCACACTGTTATTTCGTGGTGAGTCCTTGCGGCACACTGTTATTTCATGGTGAGTACTTGCGACACACTGTTATTTCGTGGTGAGTCCTTGCATCACAAGGTTATTTCGTGGTGAGTCCTTGCATCACAAGGTTATTTCGGGAGGAGTCCTTGCATCACAAGGTTATTTCGGGATGAGTCCTTGCGGCACACTGAACGTTCAAGAAGGCGGCACTACCGGAGATTTGGACACGCGCATGCGCAGATACTTCTCTCAGTTTAACAGGAAATGTGTGTGTCTTCTGTCCGGCCACGAATCGAACTACTGCGTAAGAAGTGACCAGATTCTCAATAATTATTAAACTCTTTGATCGTAAACCATTAACTCTAAGGAAAATAAATAATCAAGGTTTTAAACATTTTTTTCCTTAGTTATTAAAAAAAAAAGTTCGAATGAAACTCTTTTCCCAACAAAATAAAGTGTAGACTCGTTCACTAATTCATGACCTGCACCCCAGGTCAGTTATATTAATTATTCTTCTTAATCTTATTTGTCATCTGTCCCGAGACAGGTATTAACTCGACACCTTACATTTTCCTCGGTCCTGAGCGTCTTCTTTCATTCTTTTATTTATTTATTATTAGCACCGCGTCTTACTACCCGTTCGGGTTATACGCACTTACGCTAATGTGTAATGGTAGGGTGATTGTGAGATGAGATGGAGGACCTACAGTTTAACGTGGGATCCGAACCACGGTGGAGGCCTGGCATTCCCCACATTCACAAGATGTCTTGTCAGAGGTGAAGGAAGGGGTTTGGTAATCAGATAAATCTGTGCCGGGACCGAGGATTGAGCCCCGGACCCCCGGTACAGAAGTCCTACACCTAGACCGCCAGGTCACCAATGTTTCTAAAATAATGTATAGGCCTTTGATCTCTCTACAAAAATCTATGTGGTGGGCCAAACATTTCTTTTTTATCAAAGGTGGAGTCAACTCGTTTATCCTAAATGTTATCAAGTTTTTCTCTAGTAACAGAAATCAGCCAGTCTAATCCCATCAAAGTAAAGGAGTGTGAATTATGAAACCCCGCTACAGAGTGAAGTGTTTACTCCAACAAGGAATGGTCTTGACCTCCACCAGGAATGCGGTGTGTTAGGTTGAGGTGACCAGGCCTATTAGAAAGTTGATATTTATTTTCATCAATTTGATGATGAATTTCGACGGTAGAATACATTAATGACATTATTACATAGAATGACAAACTGGATATTAGCGATATGAACGAATAACCTCAGATTATAGGATAAGTAAACTACCTCGGTGGTATTGGGGTGAAGTGTTCCGTCTCAGGAACCAATGTTTTGTGGGTTCAAACCCGGCCGGAGACATCTGATTTTTCTTGAAATAAAAATGCTTAGAACCGCTTCCTTCGGAGAGGCAGTGAAACTGTCGGTCCCACGTCGATTTTGGCGTGTAAAAAGAACCTTGGAAGGTATGTGAAAATACCTTTCTCGGCAAAATTGGTAAGCCCTTTCGCTCTAGCTCATAGAAATTCTCGTGTGCTGATATAATAAGTTGTTTCAGAAAGTGCACGTTAAATACCTCAAATAATACGCATTTATCTTTCCTGTTGCTTCGCGTCTTACTACCCGCCCCAGCTAGCAGCATATTTTAATTAGAGGGGTAAGGTAGAGGAAATTAATAGGTAGGCAGGACTCATTGTTTGTGGTT
The DNA here is from genome assembly GCA_902151425.1 of Timema shepardi. Taxonomy (NCBI): domain Eukaryota; kingdom Metazoa; phylum Arthropoda; class Insecta; order Phasmatodea; family Timematidae; genus Timema; species Timema shepardi. Next base: position 7,531 of record CABFVX010007435.1, read on the forward strand.
ATGAGATAAGTCGTGTGTTGATATAATCTGTGGGTTTAGAAAGTGCACGCTATATACCGTAATAATCCGCACAAGCTATAATCACTGCGCACCTGTTCGGAAATGTAGGATGGAAAGGACCGCGAGTTAACATCGGTATTTCTGCGGTTTTAATAACAACAACCATTTTATTGATTGACAAAACAAAATACTTCAATAGATATAGGTTTAGTTATTTTTAATACAAACGGTAATTTCAATAGTTCTTTAAATTGGCGACTTGGTGGTCTAGGGGTAAGGTATCAGACTTCTTTGCTGGGATCCGGGGTTCAATCCCCGGTCCCGGCACAGATTTATCTGATTACCAAACCCTTCCTTCACCTCTGACAAGACATCTTGTGAATGTTAGGAATGACTGGCCTCCACCGTGGTTCGGATTCCACGTTAAACTGTAGGTCCTCCATTTCATCTCGCAATAACCCTACCTTTACACATTAGAGTAAGAGCGTATAACCCGAACGGGTAGTAAGACGCGGTGATAATAATAATAATACTGTAGAAACATTACATCAAAGATCATAAATTAAATAATATACACTGTTATTTACTCTATGGCATTAGGAACTAGGAATACCGTAACATAAGATTTAGAAAACAGAAAAATCTTTGTCTACCAAAGAAAATAAGAATCGAATTCATTTTCAAAGAACTGAATTAAAAAGTATATATAGTCTATTTGCTAATAGCTAAGAAATTATTGGTTTTATAAAAATATATTTCAAATAATAGATTATTATCTTTAATAACACTACAATTTTATAATAATAAGTTATTTTGTATCTCAAATAGCTGCGGAGAAATTATTAAATCTGAAAAATTTCCTTTGTGTAAAGTACCCTCAAAGTCATTTCCACAAGAAAATGAAAATTTCCATCTTATTTATAACTAGCGATCCCACACGACATTGCCCGTAACCCACTGTGGTATAAGAGTTATATGAGCCCCTCCCCCCCTTTTTCCACGGTACCCGATTTTAAATGGAACGCTATCTCTGAAACGTAATTCTAAGCCAGATTAAAAATATTTTCTTCAAAAATGTATTAAGAATAGCCTAATTAAAAAGCTAGTTAAAAATTTAAAAAAATCCTGCTTCAAGGTGCATTCGGACCCCCTTCCATCCACCTATGTTAAAAACGTCAGATATCTGCGTGCCGTAGATTTGGCTGGGTATCGCACAAACACAAACAAACACTTCCTTTTATTATTATATATATGATAAAAAATGTCTATAAACAACATTTAATCAAAATAGTTTGAGCGAATTTTTAGAAAAATATTTTTTCTCTTTTTGTTCTTCAGTAAACCACCCTTAATTTTAAATATCTAGTTCCAAAAATCCCCCTAGGGGGGACCTTATTAATACCCCAGTTATCAAATTTTTGCCCAATCGGTAAAATAGTTTCGGCTCTAGCCCGAGGTACAGACAGACAGACAGACAGACAGACAGACAGACAGACGACATTGTGAAAACAACTTTTTTTTTTGTTTCAGGGGGTTGAAATGTCTACATTCATCAAAATTTTGAGTTTAATTTTTTTGTCGGTCCCAATACTTTCTCTCCAAAGTGTCAACAGAAAGTGAAAATATGGGGTTATTAGGGTACATAACATTAAAAACAATAAAATTGTTCCGTATAAGGGATTACATAAATGAACACGAATACTGCCCAGCAAATTTCGAATGGACCATGAATTTTTTTAAGGGTGTCATCCTCAAAATTTTTATTCTAATTATTAAACAGAAACATCCGCGTGCAATAACCCAAGAGTTGAGCTCAGGTGTTTTTAAATATATTATTATTATCACCGCGTCTTACTACCCGTTCGGGTTATACGCACTTACGCTAATGTGTAATGGTAGGGTGATTGCGAGATGAAGGTAATCAGATAAATCTTTGCTGGGACCGAGGATTGAACCCCGGCCGCCAGTATAGAAGTCTGACACCTTACCCCTAGACCGCCAGGTCAACCATTTTAAATATAACATATCTATCCACACAGAAAAGTTTAATTTTTAACTGCTTCGCATTTACAAGTTATTTTTATCGAATTTCTACCAGTTCTATGATGCTCTATAACATTGGTTCTCAAACTACTCCTAGATCGTACCCCTTGGTCATGACTAAAAGTCTAATGTACGCCCACAATATAATTTTCCTAAATTATAGGACAAATTACAGGTAGTCAAAGGTAAAAATTTCCCTCAATCCCCTCAAAAATTCCCCGACACATTTAATTTCCCACCAAGTTTGGTTACCTTGTCATTTTGCCAATTTTACCCTGATAGCTGCTCGCGTACCCCTGGGGGTACGCTTACCACAGTTTGAGAAACACTGCTATATAATGTTAATGGTTTATAAAATACATGTAAAAATATTATTTAAATAAATATCATAATTATGTGAAAAGATGGCTGACGACAAATTATCTTCCAGATCTAGCACACAATAAACACAAAACACTAAAATACAATCTAATTTACATAAGAAGACTTTTAGATAACAACAAAAAAAAACTCCATGGCTTAATCCCGCAATCGTGCCACACAAACCAAGTGACAGTCGTCTTTTGGCGAAGAGTGTAGCGAATTCTGAGCTTAATTCTCAGTTTTCTAGATTGGGGCAACCACTACTTTATTCAGGTAGATCTTCATTTGTCCTCACGAGACTGAGTTGACCTCGTTACAGACCCACTGCTCCACAGAAAGTATGGAGGCACCGAGGATCGAGCCTGGAACCTCAAAATCTGTTGCCAATCATTCTAAGCACAAGACCATAAAAACAAAATTTAAAAAATGTTTTTTTTCAGTCAACATTGATAGCGTTTTACTATATTCTTTTTATTATTATTATTTTAATTTTATATGTATTGATAATATACATCATGACAGCTTGAAATAACATGACTTGACGTATGGACACGGGAAAGTGGCTCTAGTAGCTGTCATACAAGGTACTTCATGTGTAGATAATTGGGCTGTACTTCTTCCTCGGCTTTGACTTTACGCCTCCAAAATTCAGAGTTTTTGAAGTCAATACCTGACAATTTTCGAAGTAAATATCACCATTGTAGCTGATCTCTTTGAAGACAATCTTTCAATTCTCAAAAGCCCTTCGTGAGAATATAAATTTTTATGTCTCAAAGTTTTCCCATATTGTGTAACCAGTTTTACACCGGTTTCTGCCAACCTTTGAACCCGTGACTTTTCCTCTTGTGATTTTGGGCTAGCCGACATTTGACCTGCGGTGACGCCATGACTATGTGACCTTGCTCCTCCCACAATATCACTGGATTTAATTGTCATACGGGGCTTTCACAAAAGAGACCTGGCGTCAATTACCAAACAAGGAACTCTCCTTTCAAGGACGTCTGGAAAAGTTGATTGGAGATTTGGGAAACAAGTACTATACCTCCTTCCCCTCCCCCATTACTTCATACATATTTTATTTTAGTTAGTCAGACTTCTTGTTTTAGTTGTTTGCCCTTGTTTGACTCCCGGCGTGAGCTAAAAAAACCTATAATTTATGAAATTAGGGCATCCTCTTTATCTGTGATGAATTAACTGCCTTGAGACTGAGTACAGTGTTTGATTAAGAAATAAGCTAGTCAGTAAGTCATGTATTGCTATAAATAGAGCTTTAAGTGAAACCTGGGCTTGGTAATTGGATATTTAAATATTGAAAGCTGTAAAAAGCTAAATTTTCCCACGAACCAAGCACCTTCTAAAAAAAAAAAAAA
>CABFVX010007435.1:20368-30902 GCA_902151425.1 Timema shepardi
TCTCTTAAATCTACTAGTTCTATCCCGTTGATTTTCTATTCTCTTAAATCTACTAGTTCTATCCCGTTGATTTTCTATTCTCTTAAATCTACTAGTTCTATCCCGTTGATTTTCTATTCTCTTAAATCTACTAGTTCTATCCCGTTGATTTTCTATTCTCTTAAATCTACTAGTTCTATCCCGTTGATTTTCCACTCTCTTAAAACTATTAGTTTTATCCCGTTCATTTTACATTCTCTTAAAACTAAGAGTTGAATCTCGTTGACCCTCCACTATCTTAAAGTACAATCTAATTGTCGCTCCTGGCTCACTCTACTCTATTTTGAACATTTAATTTTCGGCTTATTTTATTCACTCAAGTTGTCTCTAAAAAGCAAATTATTGTATTTAGTCAGATCTTGTCGTATTTTTTATAATTATTCAATGGCAAGTTACATTTATTATAACTTATCTATTTATTTAATTGCTATGTATACTACCTGGATTAATACATTTTAAGTTTCAACAAGATTACTATTTTATAACCAGGTGTGTAGCAAGAGAATCATAAATGTGCCCATTACTACCCTCGTCATACATTTATATCTACTCTTGATTGTCAGTGTAAGCTCAATTTGTGATATTTAATATATTTACAATCAGTTAATTTTATCTCTAATCCATTTCGTTTACGTTATCGATAAGTTTTTACTTTCTAATGACAAGAGTAAAAATTCTCCTAAATGTTTAGACAGTGACTGGGTGTCCTTATCGGCGTATTTAAGTCTTTAAAACTTCCCCCCACTCTTTACTTGTGTAGAGCACTAAACTTTTAATTTTACATTTTTTTATAAACACCAAGAAAAATCAAATGGGATAGTTTTAACTTATAATACCATCATATGTATTCTGGAGACCTTAGACTTACTAGAAATCTAATAAATATTCGTTTATTAATTATTATTTTAGGGTAAAGTACCTGTATTTGCTGTAGCCCAAATCTAACCGACCCAATTTGACAATTTCCCACCCAGTCGCAAGATGTGTAAAATTAACTAGAATATTTGTTGAAATGTTAATGGCTGATTAGTATAAACCTCAACAAAGGAAATGTAAACAAATGTTTATTTAGCACTAGGGGTGTCGAAACTTTGACTTTACTTAGAAAAAAAACAACTTCAACTTCGTTTGGAAACAAATTCCGGCTTCGAAGCCTTGCCGATAAAAACATTGACAGCTAAAATATTTAATTTATGTTCATTTACTCTCATTCTGAGCTATTTTTTTACGTTACAAATTAATATTCATATAAAACAATCTGAAGTAACTGAATTACATGTTGTGATAATTTTATTTATCAGAGCAAAATGAGATTTTACACACAATTGTGTAATAAAACATTTTATAAGTGAGTTTAGTGCATAAATTAATATAAATAATTATCTCTTTGACGAGAAACATTAATTGATATATTTCGTGAATAAAGTATCACTGTCCATTGCATTTAGACCGTTTAATATGTGGACTTATTTTTACTTGATCGTATAGCATTTTGAAGTTTTGGCCTCAAGATTACGAATTTATGATTCAGTTTGAATTTTTATTCAAAATCAAACAGTAAATATTATTTTATTAAAAATCATGTAAAATATTCGACTGAAATTCATCTTCAAAAAATTAGTTTTAAGTAAACTGGCCTCATTTTTTTATTATTCATTATTTTGTTTGAACCATAATTATTGAAAATCAATCATAAGTAAACAATAGGCCTACTTTAGTTTGAAGGGGCTTAGATCAAAATCAGATTTTTGAAAATGTTGCCTTGAAACCGTACGATTGTCTAACATAGCATTTATTCGTTAAAGGTGTTATTTTGAGTTCAAAACTTGCAAGTTTTGAACTCAAAATAACATTTTAAACAATACACTTGTCAAATGATCTCTTACGCCTGCAGGAATCGACTACATAATAAAACTGTCTTACCTGGTTCAAATCCCGGAGCTGCCTATGATGGTTTAATGGGGTTAATTTACATTACACAACTTTAAAAAAAATCAAAATATTAAAAATAATAACTTGGGGCCTAGCTTGTTTTACTGATAATAGCCTCCAAGGATCAAACGGGGTCCCACCGATCCTGATTTGTAACAGACTCGCTTTGGTAGTCAAAAGGTCTAAGGCGTCATTGTAGCAACAGACTGTGCTGCCGATGAAGGGGAGTTCGGGTATCGAGTCCCGGTAAGGTTCACTCAGGGTGGTTTCCCTCTAAATGGTTTTACAATCTCCCTACACGCAAATGTGAGCACTCTTGCTGTAAATTATGCCCCTCTCATTCCTAACACATTAGCTTGATTACTAGCACGTGAGCAGTATTAACCGAATGGGTAGTAATACGCAGTCATTAGAGAAAACTGTTATGTTCTTGTGATTAAAACTATTCAGAAGTAATATCTTACAAATGAAGTAATAGTTGCAAAAGTATTATTATTTCTATCAAATTAAAAAAGTATTTTTTTAATTAAAGGAGCATAAGAAATTAATATCAAATTATTATATAAAATTTAACTAACCAAACTACCAGTTTAAATTCTGAAAAATTAAATGTATTATATTGTAATTTACAATCTGTAAAGACAATTTTATTTGTAGGCTTAAGGATGTTTGTATAATATATTTTAATAAAGGTAAAATGGGGTAAAAGGGGCAGCCCGGGGTAGAATCTCTTCCGTCTGTGTAACAATGAAACATACATGCAAACGTGCAACAATGATCATTTGCAAACAACATAATAAATACAATATAAACACTTCATTCATTGAGTAAACTATTCGTAAACACGCTGTATAACACATCCATCCACAAACAAAACGAACCTTCGATTTGAAGCTGATGATTTAGTTTGTTTAGAATGGTATTCACGTGTTTAAAAATAGGTAAAACTCAATAAAATATTCGCACCATCTTTTTAGCTATAAAACAACAGTGTGACTTCACCTAATACTACCTAACATGTTAAAAGAAGGGGGGACACTGATATCTATAGCTAAAAAAACGGGCGCACACAAAAAAACAAGAAACAATATTGAATAATTAAAACAAATAAAAATCCTGAAACATAAATAAAACATGAAACAATATTGAATAATTCTAGAAAAATAATAATCCTGAAACCATATACATGGTATATTGCAACAATGGTGAGGGGCCCCAACAATCGAGGGTAAGAAGATACCAGCTTAATTTGGTCTCATTGTTGGGGAATACCTCCAACTCACTACAATACTACAATACTACTACAATATCTACCACACAAGACATTGACCCAGTACGTTATCTTGGTTTCAACCATCTTATTTTTATCTCATTGATTTTTTATTTAAAATAATCTAAGATAATAAAAATGTAACATTCAATTTATTATTGGCATAATAATTAAACCTTCTCTTTTATATACTGTGAATATAAGTATTGTTGTAAGTTTTATGTATTATTGAACAATTTGCAAACTGTACCCCAATATATTTCATGAACAAATTTTACCATACAATTTTAATAAGTGTATAATTATTATAGTTTGTAGTGATTCAATATTAACACATTATTGCAGTTAACTAGTTATACACATACATACACATACATATACAATTGGCATTCCACTGTTGTGATAAAGTAGTAAATGTATGGGGCTGAAATATATTGTAACTAGACATTCATATGAGGTGTAAACAATGAAATAATGTTGTAATTAATATTAATCGTATTAAAATCATTATTGTCAATATGTATTATAAACATATATATATATATATATGCATACACATCACAATAATTTTCTTTGGAATATTAATATCCATCAATTATTAATATTATAAATATTTCATTGTGTACACCTCATATGGAAGTCAAGTTTAACTAAATTTCAGCCCCATACACTAACTACTTTATCACAACAATGGAACTCAAAAAGAATATGGTATCAAATTTGACCTCTTATAACTAGTGAACTACAATAAATGGTTAATATTGAATCACTACATACTATAATAATTATACACTTATTAAAATTGGGCAATACTTTTTTATGGTCGAATGACTTTAAATGGGCGAGATAATAAAATTTTATGTCAAAGTTAATAGGAAATAAAAGATATTTTATTTTAATTAAACTATATCTGAATCTACTTTGAAAACTTTACAAGTAACTTAATTGGAAATGTTCTTTAAAAAATGTTCGAATCCACAACATTTGAAAAAAAACGAATAATCTATCACGTACAATACCTTGTGTTTTCCCCACTGACTTTATTATAAAGTCAATGTTATTATTGATTCCTGCAGGCCAAATAATGTGTTAGTAAGTTAAAAACTAAATATTAAGCACTAATAAATGGCACTATTGTTGAATTTTAGCACTATAATTATTTATAAAACACACGGAAACTGAACACGGAAACTAAACACGTTCACTCAGGATAGCTTTCCTTAAACAAATGATGTCCGCGCACCTGGTTGAATAGGCTCAACTCAATCAGCCATCCGCCAACAGATTCATAAAAATATAGTCCCTACAAAATAGATCGAGATATTTATGGGTTAACCTCTTCTGTGAATCATTTAAAAAAGGATAATAAATCCATTAATTTTATTAAATAAATATATTGCATAAATAGATGAATAAATTGCAGTAAAATACAGTATTAAAAATAATAAAAGTAATTTTAAAATAGATATTAGAGATTTCGCGTCCTTTATCCTAATGATCGCCATTTTGTCTTGAAAAGTTTATTGAACTTTTTTTTAAATCTAATATTTAAAAAATAAATATAACTTATTCAACATATTTAAGAATAAATAATGCTCTACTTATAAATATTGGTAAATTATTATGTTTATACGATACTTAAATTATTATTATTATTAGCACCTCGTCTTACTACCCGTTCGGGTTATACGCACTCACGCTAATGTGTAATGGTAGGGTGGTTGTGTAATGAAATGGAAGACCTACAGTTTAACGTGGAATCCGAACCACGGTGTAGGCCTGGCATTCCCCACATTCACAAGATGTCTTGTCAGAGGTGAAGGAGAGGGTTTGGTCATCAGATAAATCTTATTTATTTAAATGCATGTCCGACTGTCCGGGCTACGTCACTCGCTGCAATATCAGCCGGTACTAATGTACCGTTGTACTAATGTGCTAATGAACTAATCGTACATCCTTTCCTTGGAGGCTCTTTCCATGTCCCGAGGAGATGAGATAGATAGTGAGTATGAGGGTGAGAGTGAGTGTGTGGAACAAGTTTAAACTCTTAAACCTAAGCCTAACTAATACATACACCCATTCCGGTGGCAGCATGGTCTAAGGCGTTACTCTTGCAGTAGACTATACTGCCGATGACGGGTAGATGGAGGTTCGAATCTCGGTCGTGTGAACAGAGGGTGGTTTTTCCAGAGTGGTTTTACACTCTCCCTCCACCTAGATGCGGGTACACTTCCTCTATATATAGCTTTCTTCATCCCTAAAACCACTATCTTAATTAGTACAAAAGTGTGTATAACCCAACCCGCCTCGGTGACGTAGTTGGCTAACGCGCCAGTCGTGTTGAGCTCGACTGCTGAGGACGGGGAGATCGAGGTTCGAATCTCGGTTGGGTGAACTGGGGATGGTTTTTCCTAAATTGTTTACCACTCTCCCTCCACGCAAATGCGGGTTCAATTCCTCTAAATTCAACCTTCCCTATTCCTAATCCATTAGCGTATTTAGTACTTAAGCATATAACCCGAACGGGTAGTAAGACGCGGTGCTAAATAAAGATAATAAATGGTTTTCCACTCTCCCTCCACGCAAATTCGGGTTCACTTCCTCTAATTCAACCTTCCTAATCCCTAATCCATTAGCGTAATTATTACTTAAAGCGTATAACCCGAACAGGTAGTGAGACGCGGTGCTAAATAATAATAATAATTATTATTATAACCCGGACGGGTAGCAGGACGCGGTGCCGTATTGTTGGCGATTAAATGTTAGACTGCAACAAAATATGTATTCAAGTGTAAGTTCGTTATTTAGTTCTTTCGAAGACTTTTCTGGTCAGTATTCTTTTCAGACCATTTTTTGTTTCATGATATCAGCCAGTTAGATGGCGAAGTCTACAAGCCTGCCTTCTGCTCAATCTTAAAAGCGGGGTTGCCGGATTTCCTAGTACCAAGCTATCGAAACACAGTTCATTATTTCGAGGAATGAAATCTTTTTTGCAGGCTCATCACACAAATAGATGAGTCCATTATGGGTAATGTTATATTATTATTATTATTATTATTATTATTATTATTATTAGCACCGCGTCTTACTACCCGTTTGGGTTATACGCACTTACGCTAAAATGTGTAATGGTAGGGTGATTGTGAGATGAAATGGAGGACATACAGTTTAACGTGGGATCCGAACCACGGTGGAGGCCTGGCATTTAACACATTCACAAGTTGTGATTAATACACGTCTTGTCAGAGGTGAAGGAAGGGTTTGGTAATCAAATAAATCTGTGCCGGGACCTAGGATTGAACCCCGGACCCCAGCACAGAAGTCTGGCACCTTATCCATAGACCACCAGGCCACCATGAATTCATATAATTCATGGATAATAGTGTTATAATTTTGACTCATTATTAGAATATTTAATTTTCTGTACAAAAATTGGAAATTTTAATATTTTGTTAAATGTATTTATTATGATTTTAGGGTTTAGGACGTTGGAAGGGAGGGGGTGGGGGTGCTGATTCGTGTTCATATATTTACAGTACAGCTTACGATGGATATTTTTAAACCCGTGTTCTAACTTTTAAATAATCACAAAATATCCCCAATGTTTCATCAGGGACGGACATCGGTGTCAGTTGGTCGATAATTTTGAAAACTCGATGTTTTTTTACCGATGTACAGTGCATGGAATTGATTATGTTTGCTTGTATCTGAATAATATACATAACCCGGTAACAAAATATTGTGATTGTTCTAATTACTGAAATGAATACTGAGTTTAATCCTATTTATTTTATGTTGAGTATTTATTAGTACGATTTGCTTAGAGGCATACGATTTTGAATTCTTAAATTGATGTATTAAAAATGCATTTCTGTTGCTTTAGTTATTTTAATATATTTTCAAAAAAAATCTTGCAATATTTTTTATTCGATGTCAATCCCTAATCGGGTTTCACGTCGAGTAAAACCGACGTAGTAGATCTGGCAACGCCATAAAACTTTGTTCTGGGCATAAGGGACGAGATAACGCTGAATGTATCAATCCGCCGTTTGGCGCTTTGCACATCGAGTCACGTGTTTTACCGAGTTTTAAAATGATTCGCTTTGGAACTCCTTTCACGGCAGAGGGGAGGGTACTTCGATGAATGTATCAATCCGCCGTTATGGCGCTTTGATAGCATAGCAAGAGACAAAGCGAGTCAAGTGTTTCCCGCGCCTGAAGATTTTTTTAAAAGCCAGATTTGAGTGAGGGGTGGAAGGGGCGGTGAGGGGTTTAAGGGGAGGGGAGCGGATGAAAGTTTGGACGACTTTAAATAATTATGTAATTAATTAAAATGAAAATAATTAACAATGTTAATAGTATTTTTGAAAAAAAAAAGTCTAGACTGAAGAGAACTATTATTGAAAGTACATACATATAGATTACAAAAAACAAGTCATTATTGTTAAAACATTTAACAACTCTTTAATAATTGTTGATAGTTTTGATCTTATCCATTTAATGTTGTGTTGTCACCAACATATTTAATTTACTCTCTTCAAATGAATGAAACATCTTTAATTCATCGTCTTAATAAGGAACTAATTTTTTCAAACAATATTTTAATAATTGTTAATTTTATAAATATATATTATGTTTACCAGTGGAGACGGATCCTGCAAAGGGGAGGAAGGGAAGGGATTAGAACCAATAATAAAAGGGATTTTGAGGGATTTGGCCACCTGAGTTAAAGAGGGGTGCAAGAACCGTTGAATGTATATCTACAGTATATATACATTATACGGTGTTATGACATAGTCGAGAGTGTTAGGACATAGTCAGTAGTGTTAGGACATAGTCAGTAGTGTTAGGACATAGTCAGTAGTGTTAGGACATAGTCAGTAGTGTTTTAATATAGTCAGGAGTGTTAGGACATAGTCAGGAGTGTTCGGACATAGCCAGGAGTGCTCGAACATAGTCAGTAATGTTAGGACATAGTCAGGAGTGTTAGGACATAGTCAGGAGTGTTCTGACATAGTCAGTAGTGTTTGGACATAGTCAGGAGTGTTAGGACATAGTCAGGAGTGTTTGGACATAGCCAGGAGTGCTCGAACATAGTCAGTAGTGTTAGGACATAGTCAGGAGTGTTTGAATATAGTCAGTAGTGTTTGAATATAGTCAGGAGTGTTAGGACATAGTCAGTAGTGTTAGGACATAGTCAGGAGTGTTTGAATATAGTCAGTAGTGTTAGGACATAGTCGAGAGTGTTCTGACATAGTCAGTAGTGTTAGGACATAGTCAGGAGTGTTAGGACATAGTCAGGAGTGTTAGGACATAGTCAGGAGTGATAGGACATAGTCAGTAGTGTTAGGACATAGCCAGGAGTGCTCGAACATAGTCAGTAGTGTTAGGACATAGTCAGGAGTGTTTGAATATAGTCAGTAGTGTTTGAATATAAGTGTTAGGACATAGTCAGGAGTGTTCTGACATAGTCAGTAGTGTTTGGACATAGTCAGGAGTGTTAGGACATAGTCAGGAGTGTTAGGACATAGTCAGGAGATTTCGGACATAGCCAGGAGTGCTCGAACATAGTCAGTAGTGTTTGAATATAGTCAGTAGTGTTTGAATATAGTCAGTAGTGTTAGGACATAGTCAGTAGTGTTAGGACATAGTCAGGAGTGTTCTGACATAGTCAGTAGTGTTTGGACATAGTCAGGAGTGTTTGAATATAGTCAGTAGTGTTTGAATATAGTCAGGAGTGTTAGGACATAGTAAGGAGTGTTCGGACATAGCCAGGAGTGCTCGAACATAGTCAGTAGTGTTTGAATATAGTCAGTAGTGTTTGAATATAGTCAGTAGTGTTTGAATATAGTCAGTAGTGTTTGAATATAGTCAAGGAGTGCTCGAACATAGTCGGGAGTGCTCGAACATAGTCATTAGTGTTAGGACATAGTCAGTAGTGTTAGGACATAGTCGGGAGTATTCGTGTTCATTCATCACTGCTGAGGCACTCGGGACGCCAAAATAAATATAAAATAATAAACGTACACTCCTGATATTGTCGCTACAGTATTGCAGCCAGCGAGCCAACAAGAGACAGAAACTTTGTCTCTTGGACATAAAAAAAGGTTGACGGCACCTGTGGCTTAGACCATTTGGCCACTGACATGGCTCATGGCATATTAATTCATTGATTTATATTAAATAGTATTTTGAGTGACTAGCTATGAGTTACTCCTTTTGCTGATCAAACTATATCTATACACCAAATCACGTTGCTATCGGCCCGCGGTTGTCAATTCTGTCATCTGCAACCAATGTATTTTGCAAAGAGTTATTCCTCCGCTGTTAACGTGTCAAAGAATTAGCGAGCGTGATGCAATTAGTTCGGGAGGTCCCAGTTACAAGTGTTCTAATGTATCAGCCCCACGCCCCACTCTAGAAAGTGTGTGAAAGCTGAACGAAACGCAACCATTCCTCGTCAAAAATCCTCCTTGACAAATTACTCCGAGTCTTCGCAACCACTAATTGACGTCATAAATCACTCGGGACTATTCGGCGGGACTCGGTCATACTCGGAATGACTCCGTGGACAGTATCTCACACAGGACTTTCTAACCAATAAGAACCCTCTTCTGACGGGATTCCTTGCGTGGCAGCTGGTCAAGACGTCACACGTAACTTCCTCAACCCGCCCCCCCCCTCCCTGCAATCCGTTCGCGGTGATCTGTTTTATTATTATCCTCTAATGAGTCACGATTTGGAAGGTGAAGCGTTCTTTCGATGTCTTTTGTTCGAAGAACAATCAGGAAGCCACCACAGCAAAATATTAACACACGAATCGAATAAAAAACAACAGTTACGACACAATTATTGGACCGTCATACTTTCTTTCTCATATGATCAGTTGTAAATCAGGGAGAAAATTGAAATAAAATTGGTTATCATTAAAATACCTCCCATAAATTCATCTTCTCACGTTAAAACCAATAATTTTGAAAATTATATGAAAAACAATTCAGATATAGGAAAATTAATTACTATGGCAATTAAAAAAAGATCAAGGGTGACCTGGTGGTCCAGGGGTAAGGTGTCAGACTTCTGTGCTGGGGTCCGGAGTTCAATCCTCGGTCTCGGCACAGATTTATCTGATTGCCAAACCCTTCCTTCACCTCTGACAAGACTGTGTATTAATCACTACTTGTGAATGTGTGGAATGCCAGGCCTTCACCATGGTTCGGATTCCACGTTAAACTGTAGGTCCTCCATTTCATCTCACAATCAACCTACCATTACACATTAGCGTAAGTGCGT
>CABFVX010007436.1:0-11748 GCA_902151425.1 Timema shepardi
AAATCAAAATGAACTAGATTAAACAAACTATTCCACAGAGGCTATTTTACAATATTAAATATATACAGTTCAGAGACTGAACATGTATAATACTTTAAGCATATCTATAAACTTTACCAAGCTCATCATGAGGCATACTCATTCGAATAAATAAAAGCTTTGTTGTGAAACTTATGCAAATAAGGAGTGTTGCCAACAAGTTTAGTTTAGATGATATCAGCAGTGCCACTTATAAATTATTCGTTAACTTAACAGATTGTTAAAATTAATATCTAATTTCACAATAGTAACAATAATAAATAATTGAGCTCTAAAACTACTTTTGACTATTAATCCTATTAAATATTGCTGTTCATTTTGAATTATCCTTGATTGAAGTTTGTACTGGTACTATAGAGGGCTTTACTAAGTATGTTTGGATGATAACTGCTAGAAGAGTGACGAAAGAGGTAATGGTGAAACTAATGGACAAGAACATCTTCTGAAATTTTGGACTACTTATGCAATCATATCTGATAATGGGAGTCAATTCCAATTAGGCCCGGTCTTATGACTCCTGGATAAATATTAATCTGCTAGATAAATATTTCTATCTGGCAGACAAGTTAAAAGTGTGTCTTATGACTGCAAGATCCATCACATTTTTATCGTGAGGTTTAAGTACCTGATAAATTTTATCTAAAAGTTAAAATGGTTGTTGCCATGACACATTGTTTTTAATGAGGTTTTGCCAATCAAAATTTGTTTTTAGGTTAAAATCTTGGTTCAGGTGTTTAATAAGCACAGGCCCGGGCTCTAGCTACATAAAGTTAGAACATTTAATTCACACTTTTATATAAACTGACAAGCTATTTATAGAGTTATATTTATATAAGAACAAATTATCAAAATGTGTGTACAATAAATGAAATTTTGTAAATGTTGTACCCAACTATTGACCACATTTTGGCAGACACCGAAATTAGCACTTGCAAGACATATTAGCTTCTGCACCCACGTAACGTCATCTCTTTACTTGCACTCATTTAGCCACCATTATGTAACAAATGTTGAGCGTTCTCACCACTCGCTAAATTGCAGCGCTATCAGCAGGGTTTATACGCATGCGCAAACCAGTAAAAACAGTACCAACATTGCGTATTCTGAATAAAAATATATTTATCCTACAGATAGCTATCTGGCAGGTAAATTCAGTTCATAAGACGCGTTAAACATTAAAGTGGCTCATCAATTTTATCTGGTAGATAGCTTTAACCTCCCAATAGCACTATTTATCCGGTAGTCATAAGATCAGCCCTTTGTGGTATTTAAAAGTATGTGCTTTTCGAGAGGCATTCAACAGATCATGGCTTTATCTTATTACACCAACCCTTCGCAAGTGTAGAGGTTCCATAAGAACCTGAAAAATGAGCTTAATATATATAATCACACGAACCACAATAAATGGGATGAGAACCTGACATGGGTGCAGTTCGCCTTTAACACAACTGAACATGCTAGTCATGGAAGAACTCCATTTTAACTGTTACTTCGGTATGATCTGTTACAGCCAATTAATCGTCAGTGGGAGATCTTCCCAGAAGAGTGGGAAGAAGTACCCATTCAAGCATCAATGCAGAACTGGTCAGAGGCACTAGAACGTCTGAAAAAATTACCGTGAAGCGGTATACAGAAGCTACAACAAGGACAAGGAACCAGTCCCTTATAAAGTAGGAGACCAGGTGGCATGAAAGCTTTATAACATATGCAAAGCTGGAGTAGGGACTACTGCTAAACTTGACTTTAGATGGTCCACACCTGCGACAGTCTAATGTTTTTTAACACCAATTACAGTGAGGCTGGTGGACCTTGAGTTTGGTTGCCCCACCCAAAAAGGTCATGTCAGCCAACTGAAATCATGCCATCCTTCCAAAGGTCTAGTAAATTTGAAAGGAGGTGTGAGAGATTCCTCTGTCTAATAGGTTACTGCATGTTTTCTGGGTAGCTTGTAATTTTGGAATGTTTTCATTAGTTTGGTTTGTGCCAGGCCAGCGATGAGTATGAAAGAAGCAGAGTAAATGTATAAGTTAGTTCAATAAGGTTTATAGTGTAAGTTAATGATTAAAACATTTTATAGTAATGGAAATTGATAAAAATATAGAAAAGGGAAAAATGTGGGAGGAATCCAATGCATAAAGATGACATCTTCTGTCTTCTATAGTAAAAGTAGTCCACATACATTTAACCATAGTTTTGATACAAAATGAGTAATATTTCGGTATTTTTGCTTTTATAAAACAAAAAGAGAAGAGGGAATACACTTTACACAAACAACGAGTTACTCCAGTTTGAATTAAATTGAAGATGTCACTTTTGTGCATTGGATCCTTCCCACATTTTTCCTTTAACCCCAAGTGGGCTTTCCTCATTAAATTTACACTTATTAGTTTATTTTTCCTTTTTCTTTATACTTAACAATATGTGTGTTTTAGTGTCCACCAGAAATATTTACTGTATTTATCTGTAAGTTTGTTTATTTGGCATATTTACGTAAATTTAAATATGTTTTGGATATGTTTGTATATTTATTTTTTTGTAAAAGTGGGGGGTGGATAGTATGTACCTCACACCTGTGATTATTGTGTTTTCCGGTAGATGGTACTTGGTGTCCTTATGAAGTCACGGACGTGAGAGCAGAGGGTAGGTTGAGGGTGGGTCATTCAAGTCTGGGTTTGCGAATTGTATGGCCCGGACCACGCGTTGGGCGAGGTGGAATGATGTAACATTAAAGAAAACTAGTACATGTTGCATTGCCATGACAACGAAAATAAATAGCCGAATAATCATAACTTTTATTGTTTTTACGTGGTCCCTTTCTAAAATAATAATTTCAGTAAAACTAAAAATTTAACATGAGAAATATAATTATATTGAATGTTTTCGAATTTAATGTATTTAAAACTTATATTAATTAATAAGTTTAACTGCAAAACTATTATTAGTCTAAATACGATTTAGTAAGAGAATTATGTTGCTTAACCTGTCTAAAATCAGTGTTAATCAACATTGCAATAAATATTTTAGCAAACTTACTAGGTACATTAATATACTATTTCATATTGTTTACTAGAAATATTGTTTTAAGTTTTACACATTTTATTTTTCATTTCAAAATATGAACATCAACTTTTATTAGAATTAAAAATTGAGGTGAAATAAATTTTGCGATAAGATAATTTCTAGCAACAGCCTATACAACGTGCATGTGTAACTGCCCATCAAGGAATGGAATTGGAACAGAAGACATGATAATGCATGTTTATTACACTATGTAATAATAAAAAAATTATTGAAACATTTCAAAGCTCTGTTTGTTATTATAACGTTTGCTTATAGAGTAGATATATTTTGGGGAAATTTGAAATGTCAATTTTATCAACTTTTCTTATAATTGTTAGTGTAAGTTTAATGTCCTAAGGACATGAGTGTTGAAACAATTTTTTTTTTCGCTTATATTTTTATTTAACACAGTGTACACCGACATGAAATTACATGGTGAACTGTCAGATATCGACCAAATTTATATTTCGAAACATTGCTGTGAGAATACTTTTTTGTTTGTGTTTATTATAGTCATTTATGATCTTTCAGATTTTGTGTGGACTTTGTTTTGTTTTTTGGAAGAAATATAAAATAAAAACTTTGTGTGGTAGTTTTTATTCATAAAACTTTTTTTTCTAATTCATTAGAAAAAAAAAATGTACACATTTTGTTACAAAAGCTAACAATAATAATCTTCAAGTTTTGAACTGGAATTATCTAATAATAGTGATAGCCGATAACATGTTGGAATCGTCAAGCAAAGTTGCTTTTGGGTAAGCCATTTTGATAGGTACCACAGATGGTAGAAGAGTGTTGATGAAGTGTTTAGAAAAATAATAGTTTAGTTATACTATGGGAAGTGCTGCAACCTAGTATTTTTTTATGAACCAAGACATTCTTTGGAAACATGTACAAAACACTATACCCGAGCTTATCTCAGACCATTGTTTATGTAAGCATTTTAAAGAGGACCCGAGTGTAGCTCGGACATGGTAACAATAGACAATTATGCTAGTCCGAGCGTAGCTTGGATGTGGTGTTCAATGAGTGCAATATGTTGGGTGTTTTTATTATTTTTAAATTATGTTTTTTAATGTGTTATTTCTAATTTAAAAACTAATATTACCGTTTTTTAAACTTTTTTAAAAACATATTTACTATTGATTATAAAAATGAGTGTCATTCTTATTTCAAGAAAAATATGTTGTAGTCATATATTTTTAAAATCTCAAATTTTAAAGATGTGTTATTTACATTATATGTTTATTTTTTTATCTGATTACCAAACCCTTCCTTCACCTCTTGTGAATGTGGGGAATGCCAGGCCTCCACCATGGTTCGGATTCCACGTTAAACTGTAGGTCCTCCATTTCATCTCACAATACACCTCACCATTACACATTAGCGTAAGTGCGTATAACCTGAACGGATAATAAGACGCGGTGCTAATAATAATAATAATATGTTTATTTTGACTGGTGACATTATAAATATTATATTTTACTTTTAAAATTAACAAATACATACTCTTAACATTTTAAAATTATGAATACATTTGAACTTGTATCGGACTCTGGAACTTTTTGAAATACTTGGCTTGAGTTCGACTTAAACGAAATAACCTGCGCTCGCAGACTCCTAACATATCTATCGATTTGTTGGAGGTTCTTCTGTAATTCACATTTACTATTTCTCTTAGCCTGCATTGACAATTCACTTCATTAGTATTATATTTATGCAATGTGGCTAAACTCCGTCTTGTTTGTGTTCCTTTCATGAAAACCTGAGGATGATGCCAAGAGCACATTAAAACTTTGTGTCTACAATAAATGGCAGTTCACATAGCCATATGGCCCAAGTGTAACGGGATCATTCTTAGCTAAATTAAATTATTAAATTTATCAAATTATAATATATTATATTTTATAATATTTTTAAAAATATAACTTTACCTCTGTGTTCATTATCTTTTATATTCCAATTTAATTGTTTTAACTAGTTTCACTACCAATCATATCAAAATATCCAAACTTAATCCTCTAGCATCATCCACACATAAATATTTAAAATGACTATAATGGTTCTCAAAAATTTAATACTTTCTTTTATAATAAATTACATGTTCAGTTTAATAATAGCTTAATTATTTTTATCGTGTTTAATTGTATGTTTATACATGGTTGTAACTTAACAAAGGTTCTTTAAATTACATGTATATTTTTATGACTTTCAATCTGTAAATTACTGCAGTGGCTTCTTTGTGTATTTTGACAGCGTGTTAACTAGTAAACACACATTTATTAGCAAGCATTATTCTAAATAATTTATTTTAATTTCATTTGCTTAATTTCTCACACCATTGTATTATTTAATATGTTATATACAGTTGGAAAACATAACTAGAGACAGCATTTTACGATAAGAGAATTTCAATCAAAGCTGTGGATATCATTAGAAATATAACACTAAGGTGTTCCTGAATGTAGACCATGGATATTCCGAGTGACAGATCCAAGATAATGACATATTTTCCAACCGTTTAGAGAGTAACTTTTTTTTTGATCATCACATCTTACCACCATTTGGGTTATACGTTTATGTAATAATTATGCTAATGGTTTTAAGAATCAGAAAGGCTATATTCAGAGGATTTGTACTCTCATTTGTGTGGAGGGAGAGTGGAAAATTGTTTTGGAAAAGCCACCCTGAGTACACCCGACTGAGATTCGAACCTCAAACTCCCTGTCATCGGCAGTCTAATATACTGCAATAGTAGTGTATTAGACCACAAAGCCACCGAAGCAAGTCACACTAATAACTAAAAACAAATTTCTTTAGGTTGTTTATGAATTTTAAAGAAAAACATGATTAGAAAATTAATAATCCTAAATTTTAAAGATTTATACATTTTTCTAGTTACAAAATAACGTCTTTTATTTATATTTAAAAACATAAAAATATGTATTTATAGTGGGGAAACTGCTAATATAAAAAGAGTGTCAAAATGACAGCTATTAACAGTATGGAAATAATTGTTAAAAGCAGTCCTACAGGATATACCATAGGCCTATTTGAGAAAGTCAATGTATTCCTTAATTGTAAGCTCCTGATATGTAAATATACTTGTCTTTCTTAATAAGCAGCAACAAATATTATTTTCTAAGGGTATGAAATCTTCAACAATTTTGAGGGAAAATAAGCACTTTGAAAAATGATCAGCTTTCAAATGGTTTCTTATACAGTTCTGGCTTAAGCCATTATTAAACTTCACTTATAACAATATTGACAGATAACATACTTATTTGTGTTCAATATATGTCGTTCGTTGCTGTTGTGTATTACAAATTAATATGGGGAGAAAAAAAAAATTGAAGTAATTGGGTGTATGTTGTGAAAATAACTTGAGTTATCAGCTAAGAATAAAATTTTACAAACAATTGTGCAGTCAAACCTTTCTAAATTACTTTACTTAATAATATTATATAATTAAACACAATTTTTTTTCAACCATCAAGCAATTAACAAAAATTATTCTATCTTCATTTTGACCTTGAAAATATTTTATAATTTCAATTTGGCTTTGCTTCAAATTTAAAAAGGGGACCTCGCACTCCTATTAATTTCAATTAGATAAATTAACTTTGGTTATGAGCACAGCAGTCACTGGATTAAATTCCTGTATCCAAGTGCAATTTATAGCTATAATTAATCCAAAAAATATTATTTTGATATTCTGCATTATTCTGCAGATATTTGAAATTCTAAAAAAAATGTTTTGCATTAAACTAACTTTTTTAGAGGAGGGTGAGTCTGACCCACTTTCTCTTCAATATTGCCCGACAATAGCAGAAGCGGGTGTGCTACTGTTAAGAATGATTCCAGGGTGGCCGGAGAGAACACAAAGTCGACAGGCTGCAGTTTCACAACTATCTCACTAATGTATCGTGTGGGATGACCCAAAATGTTTTCTGAACCTTAAACACAAAATATTTACACATGTACACTCTCTGATTTAACAAAATTAAAATTTCTTAAGAACAGGAGATTGAAAACAAACCTTGTATTGACAGAGTAGAGGCCCAAAAAACATTATTATTATGAAATCTAAATATCTTTGTTACATCTTTATATCTCTTTAAGGAAAAACCTCTTTTCGCTTTTTGAGGTAACTGTATTATAGTTGGAATCAGGGTTTGAGGATATATCTCAAGAGATGCATCATGATATATATCCTGATATTTATCTGTTGATATATATCATGAAATATATCGATCAAAGGAACTTACTACATTTTTAAAGATATTTTTATATTGAACCCACTGTATTTTAAACTCAATTTGGGAATCCCACTCTGACTGAAAGCAGTGCTACCAGCTTGGGAATTCCCCTCTAACTTATGCAGTCAGCAAGGGGATTCCCTTTTATTAATTCAAGTTCAGGCTTTCAGAGAAAGAGGGGTTTCCCCTTTATTCATAATATATAGATAAGAGTGCAGCAAGCTAAAGCTGCTAAGTAATCTGTTGTTACAGATAGTTGTATATAATGCTGTTGATTAAGTTTTTAAATTTTAACATGCCTAAGCACAAGGACCCAATTTGGCAGAACTTTAATTGTACTATTAAGTCCAATAATAGTTGGAAATGGGCTACTTTCAAAAAGTGTAAAAAGTCTATGCAAGTAATACATAAAGGGTTTATAGAGTATAACAAAAAATGTACAGTAGCCTCTTCTGATGGGGAGGATGAAATTGAGGTAAAAGTCTTTCCCAAAGGCAAGATATCCAACCAAAGCCATCTATCTACAAGTGGGACTGCTACAACTAAAAGGACAAAATTTATCATTTGACAAAATTCATTTAACAAATCAGGTATGAAGCCTTTGCTTATTTTTGTATGTAGGCCACTGCCTACTTATGGATTATGTTTATTGTTTTTAGCCCCTTGTAATGTTTTCAAAGTTGTGTTTCCTATTTTGATGAAATATGTATGTCTCTTTGTTGGAGAAAGCCCAAAAGAAAAATTATGTATTAAAGTAGTCCTTTATTTTACATCTGAATTTATTGCTCCAGTAAAGAAAAAAATGTATGACTAAATCAGTGATGAAAGTTTTCAAGGATTCAGATGTAATTTTAACTTTAAAGACATATGCCGATCACATCAGCCAACAAATTGGCAGATATGTTTATTCTACAAACATTCCATTTAATCATGCTTTTCATGAAGAATTTGTGAAAATGTGTACGCTCATGAGACCAGGTTATGAACCAACATCACCATACAGGTTTGGAAATAAAATACTCAACACTTTGTATGACTCTGCTATTGTTGAATGCAAGGAAAAACTTCAAGGATAAATTGTATCGATGTCATTAGATGGATGGTCAAACATCCATAACAAACCTTTTGTATGTTGTTCAATAATGACTCAGTATGGAGAGTCTGTTTTAGTTGAAACTGTTGATACTTCAGGCTATTCACACGCAGCAGAGTATTTGAAAGAGATTGCAGTTATATCCATTAAAAATTGTGAAAGTTCATTTGGGGTGAAAGTAAATTGTTTTGTGACAGACAACGTTGGTAACGTTACTAAAATGTATAGACAGCTAGAAACAACAAATGATGTTGACATATGACTGTTCTGCTCCTTTTTAAAATATTTTGGCAGATATTAAATTACAGGGGTAAGAGACAATATTATTAAGGCAATAAAATACTTTCAAAACAAACATTTACCAGCAGCTTGGTACAAAGCAGCCGAAGGTAAAAAACTTGTGATGCCTTTAGAGGTTAGACAGAATTCAGAGAGTGATTCAATTAAGTCATGCCAAGATCACAAGGATGACATATTTACAATTGTAAATGATGTTCATATCACAGTAAATGCCTTGGATTTTATGAATCCGAAGACTCCTATATATGTGGCATTAGATAGAGTCCAACAAGATCATGCCACAATTTCTGTTGCTGTTGAAGTGTGGCATGAGTTAGAAAATTACCTAAAGAATCAACCTTACAGTGTACAGACATATGTTGTAAAACGTAAGAATATGGCATTCGGTCCTATACCCTACTTGGTGAACTTGTGTAATCATAAATAATGAGAACAAAATCTGACCGAAAGACAAAAAACAAACTAGCTTTTGAGCATCTGAATTAAATCAGTAATTGTTTTATCCCAATTTTTATGGCTCTATCAACAACAGCCAGTATGTCCTTTCCCTCGTATTTGTTTGGTAAGCAGTTTTGTACCACCTCTCCATTAACTTAGTGGAAATCAGTTAATATTACAGAATCTGCTGCTTGGTTTGATTGGGAAAAATGAAAAAAGATCTGGTTTGATTTGTGGGAATAGTTGTTGACAGTTGTTGCAGAAACAACTAGCCTTAAACAGGTGTTTTCAAGTTTTGGCCTTGTCCAATCAAAATTAAGAAATCAGTAAGTAAGTTAACATCCTTGTTCAAATGCTTGAACAAAGATTCATGTAGTAAAAAAAACAACTTAGATTGTGTTTGGCCTGAGTCAGAGGTAGGGGGGGAAGTTGAAAGACAAAATATTAGTTTAGTTGACAAAGTTACTTTTTTAAACAAGCCGAAGATTTATGAAACAGACACTGAGGAGTGACTGAAAATTCTTCTTGTTTATATTTTTGATCTAACCTTTCCTTAATATAAATATAATATGTTCAAAACACGAGCAATGATTTAACTATTTTATCCCTGTTCACAGTTGTGTTCAGAATTTGTACTTATTTTATCTATGTAAATGTGTAAGTAAAATATTGAAAACAGAATTGTAATCTAAATTACCCTAATTTAATTGCCTTAACTGAAATCATTAAATCAATTTTGTTTTTACAAAATTATAAAAATGTTTATATAATTAATAATAATTATTGATGTGTAATGTATATGACTATCTCGTTACATACAGTTTTTTTACAAACATTTTGGCCTACATAATGTGAGTGTGTGACATGAGAGTAAGCCTATATGTATTGATTTGAAAAATACGATATATATATCATAAAATATATCTGATATTTATATAAATATCATGATATTTTCAAACCCTGGTTGGAATAGGGTGCTATAAAGGTGCGTTCGAGTATTATGTAGGCATATTTTTTGGCCATTTTGAACCCCTTCGTCCCCTTTGTGATAAAAAAATAAGCAAATGTCTGACCCCACCCCCCCTTTCCACAAAGCCTACGTTATATGTGTTGACTTTTTTGATAATTTGTTCACTTTTTTATGCAATTTATAAATTGCTGATAATTATTAATGTTGAAGTGAAAATTAATTGTGCAAAAGAATTAAAAATAAATACGGTTGTACACTGAATTTGAATTTATTCTACTAAACAGGTAAAGTTTAAAAAAGTTATAAAATTATACATAAAAATATTTTAATTGAAATAAAATTATTATTATTATTATTAGCACTGCATCTTACTACCCGTTCGGGTTATACGCACTTACGCTAATGTGTAATGGTAAGGTGATTGTGAGATGAAATGAAGGACCTACAGTTTAACGTGGAATCCGAACCACGGTGGAGGCCTGGCATTCCCCACATTCACAAGATGTCTTGTCAGAGGTGAAGGAAGGGTTTGGTAATCAGATAAATCTTTGCCCCGACCAAGGATTGAACCCCGGCCGCCAGCACAGAAGTCTGACACCCTACCCCTAGACCACCAGGTCACCAACTATTATTAAAAAGACAAGAATTATTATAGTTATAGGAAACTCCGAACCACCTTTAAACTGCTGACCAAGGTCCTTGGATCCATGTCTTGACACTTTTAATTATTGTGCGTCTATTTGGGGTGGCTGGGTCACTGTGCCATTCTTGCCTGTCTCTCTGTCTTACGTAAGCTTTGTTCTGGCCCCCAATCCCCCTCGTCAGAAAAATTAAAAAACTCCCTTAACACCCTAAGGTACTTACATAACACTTGAATAAATGCCCCCTAATGTAAACTCTAAAAGTATTTACTATATATAGGCCAATTCTACTTTTTTCTAAAATCTGAACTAGAATGTATAAAAATATGATACGCATAAGAAGTTAACTTTCTTATATTGGTAGGATATTTTATTTTCTTCAATTATTTTTGTGTTGAAGCGAAACACTTCTTGGTTTTAACAAAACGTTACTTTGATGTGATTAAGTCATGTCTGTGTAGTAATGTTTAAATTAAATAAAAACTACTTTTAACAAATTAATCGATGTGACTTGCCACAATTTATTAATAAATTATTTCAAAATAAGCATTATTATTAAGTCAGAGAATACCGACACCTTAGCTAAATCAGTAATACGACTGTCTACTGAGTTAGGGGTCCTGGGTTTGATTCCCGGCATAGCCAAAAAATATATTATTGATGAAAAGTGGGTTTACCCTTTTACAATGATGAATTAACAGCGGGAGACTGGATGTTATGCTTGTCCTAGTCTTAAGTTAGGTTATAAGGCATTTGAAGTTACAACAGGTCTATCAAGCTGGTGGTGGAAAATAAATGGCGTGAATATAAAAGTGATTCAAGCCACCGGCTGTATCTAAGAAATTTAAATCTTAGTACCACACAAATAATATGGAGCAATTTGTGTCACATCACACATCAGCATTCTGTGACATTGAAAGCTTTCCCTTTTTTTTTTTTTTTTTTTTT
>CABFVX010007436.1:11770-30894 GCA_902151425.1 Timema shepardi
TTTTTGTTTAGTATTCTATCTAAACAATTTCTACTCCAGTATCAACAAGGTAAGTGTGCTGGCTACCCCTCCTAATTTATATAATGATTTAGCCTATTGTTTTATTCCAAATAATTAATAGTTTAAACCAGTGATAGGCAAAGTACAGCCCACGGACAGGTTCAATGTGGCCTGAAAAAGGATTACAAATTCCGATAAAAAAATTGTTAAAAATAATGCCCTAGATATGAAACATGTGCATGATGTAAATGTTAAGCTTGTTAATGGTATTCAATCTCATGGGCTTGTTCATAGACAATTCCAAGAGTTTCTCAACTCAGTCAAAGCTGAATACTTTTTTAACTTTCCATTTATTCCCCTTTAAAGTAAATATGTGAGATGTAATTTATATAACTTTATTGATTTAAAAAATAAAGACCAAAAGAAACAAGCAACAATCATCAATCACTAAACATATTTGATCATTTAAACAAAAGAAAAAGATTTCTTTCCTTCTTACCTTCACCAATACTTGTGTTGGCCAATAAGGTGGTTTGTTTCCGAGCCCCCCAACGGCCGTGGACATGCTTGCACCTAGCACGGGTGAACGTGAAACTAAGGAAGGCTCCAGTGCTATCATCCAATTCTCGATGTATAGCGTGTTGCAGCAATAAGTTGTCTTCATGAGCTCGCATCACAATACCGAGATATGCCCCTGACTGCCAGGAGTGATGTTTATTGATCCTTAGAATAAGTATGACAATTAGTTGAAAAGTAAAAGTTTATATTAAATTTTATAGTGTTGTCATATTCATCCATTCTTGTTAGTTACTAGATATATTAATATTGATTTTTATTATATTTGTAAAAAGGTATTAATTTTATAAATTTGGACAATTTCTCCAGTTTGAAAAAATTCATGGTATTGCAACACTTCTTTGTCCTTATCTTATTCTAGACTGACAGGCAGCTCAAAGGTGTTCAAGAGGTAAAAAAAAGCATCCTGGAAAATCTAGGATTAAATATTTTGGTCCAGTTTGTATCCTAAGTGATGCTACCTTGCCACTGTCCTTTTTACAGCTTCATACTGTAAGTATGTGTGGCTATGTCAGTTCTGAATTTAACTTTAATTCAATATTAGATAGTAATCCTTTTTATTTTAAACATTTTGCTATAAGACATCACAGTAGCTCATTATCTAATTTTAAATTAAGATACAACTTCGCCGAATAAGTGCAAGTGTGATATAGAAACATGGTTCAAATGTAAAGTACATGGTACATCTAATCAAGAGAAATAAAAACTCTTGTTTGCATATAATCCATGTTGAAATAACACTCCCTTCAGGAGTGCGATGCCTAAGACAATACCACTGCCACCTATTTCGGTGGTTGCATGATCTAACGCACCACTCACACAGTCGACTTAACTGTAAATGACAGGGAGATCAAGGTTCAAATGTAGGTCGAGTGTACTGAGGGTGGTTTTTCCAAAATGGTTTTCTATTCTTCCCCCATACAAATGTAACCTTCCTAATCCCTGAAACCATGAGCAGAGTTATTACATAAACATGAAAAGGTAGTAAGACGCGGTGCTAGAAAAAAAATTAAACAAAATAAACACTACTCCTAGTCTTAATGTTATTAGTCAAGTAAACATGAAAGCGGGATTATATAACACCTATAGCCTCCCCGCTCCACTTTCTCCCAAACAGGAATATTACTACATTCTAATGTAATTTATTAACACTTTTACACTACACTTTAAAATTAATGTGGCAGGAATAAAAACTTGATTATTAATTCAACACTTGATTGTTCATTAAATTTAATTTTCAAAGTGAACCAAAACTATACCAATTTAAAAGTAGGGTTGTTCCTTTGCGAAAGCAGTGTTTGGTATGTGAGAATTACTAAAGTTACTAAAACCACTTTGATATGTATAAAATAAAGTGCATTGAGCAAAAACAATTGCTAATAAATAAAATTATAGAATATTAGGAAAATGGTAGAGCACAAATAAAAGTAAAAACACTAACACATATTTACACACACGTCAATATTTTGATACTATAATAAATATGTGTTAGTGTTTTTACTTTTATGTGTGCTGCTCTAACATTTTCCAAATATTCTATCATTTTATTTAAAGCCCCTTTGAGGAAAACTTTTTTTTGTTTATTGTGGTTTTTGTTATATTTGGAAGAAGGTACAGGAAAGGTGGATAGAAACATATAAAAGGGAACAAACATAATGTGGCAATGATAATAACACAGTTAACACTTTACAGTGCAGCCATTGAACAAAGAGGTAATGGCTGCCTTTGGAATTAAATCGATCGTTACCACTCAATCTTCGAAACTCATTTGGAGGGATGATGATCTAGTACAGTATTTTTTAAATAAGAAAATAAGAAGTGATTTAAATAAGCAACAAAATTGCAAGCCAAATACCTTTTAAAGTGACGAATCCCGGCAGAGGACACCTTACACTTAACCTTGAAGTAGACCTCTTGCAGATCCAACGAGGTCATAATATCCTCCATGTCAAAGGTCAACTTAAGATTGTTGCTGATGTCTTTGTTTCGGTTCATCATGTCTTTGGTATACAGCGATAGGCTAAGTCTCGTCAGTGTTGACTGCATCCATAGAGTCATTTTCACTTCTTCAGGTCTTGAAGTCATACCTCCTGAATCACAAACTTGAAAACTAACTACGAGGATTTAAAGTGCACTTTTTTGACAAAAGGTTGTATCAACAAACAAATTACAAACTAACTTAGTTTAGAACCATACATTCAATACTAGAAATTCATTTCCAGTGGCAGAAGACAGAATTATATTATAATTGGTTTTCATCTGTTTCGGTTTCACTTAGATTTAAACCAGGGCTTGTGACTTTTGTATTTGTTATTAGGTACTATTGTTTCCACCAACTGCGTAACACAAGAGGTGCTATTAATACTTAAAATCACCCCTATAATAAGCTACAAAACAAGGGTAACCCATTAACTTTTACACCATGTAAAAACTATATTTTTAATTCCGCAAGAATTTGAAAGCCTCTTATAGGTAGTTGGACTATTTGAAGCGCAATATCCTTAGAATCTTGCTTATGGTCAGGGCTCCTTATCTAGGGCCAGGTTTCCTACTAAATAATCACTCATTCATGGGGATGGGCAATGTATTTCATGAATACATATGATTGCTGATTAATCAATTTTATTAATCAAACAACTTGGAGTTAAGGTAAATTAAAGGAAAAATTACAATATTGGGAATCATACTTATTATTTTAATTGTTTTTAATTAGAGATGGATTGAATACTATATTTCTCAATTATTATTTTTTACATCCATTATTGTTTCCAGCCTGTGACTTGGGTCAGTTTTTTATTCAAGCCAAATATTTTCCACTACCGGCTTGCTAGGCCTGTTGTGGCTTCATTTGGCTTTTAATCTAACTTAAAAATAGGACAGGCACAACATACAGTCCCTGGCTGTTAAGTCATTACTGTGAAATGATACACCCACATTTCACAAATGATAAATTTTTCAGCCATACTGGGAATTGAACCCAAGACCCTTAGCTCAGTAGACAGACATGCTGACTGAGCTAAGGTGGTGGATTATATTTCTCAAATCTGAATTTTAAATTCTCTTTCGAATCTCAAATAAAAGATATACCATTTTAGATGAAGTGAAAACATTCAAAATTAAGGTTTATTATGCAAAGTTATGCAAACAAACTGAGAGGTTATACAGTTGAATGACCTTGGATTGTGATGATTGGCAACAAAAACTGTGTGCATGTGCGCATGTCGAGTTTTCGAGACTCCACTATAACTTCTTCCAAATTTAGAAAAATATCTCAAAAAGTGAAAAGAGGTTTTTATTTAAAAGTTATATTATATATTCACATCCTAAGTTCATTTCCTGTTTTTGTCTTTTATGTTATACATTCCTGTTACATGTTTCTATCTAAGTGTCCTATAATTCATTACCAATTTCTTTTCTCTCACATTTGTAGTTTTGTATTTCTTCTCTTAGGAAATGGTGTTGTGCATTTTACATTTCCTCCTGATTGAGTTCCGATAGAATAAAACCTAAATCAGGGGAATGGATGGTAAAGAATGATTTTATTCAAGAGGTGCTAATTTGAAGTTTGAAATGTGTTCTTATTTTAATTGTAAAAGCCATATTGTGTTTGTTCCCTTTTATATTTTCTTTAATCCTTTCCTTTACCTTCTTTCAAATAAAAAAACCCCTCAAAAAACAAAAAGTGGTTTTCCTTAGAGACAAGTCTATATAAATATTTTTTTCTAACCAAGTGCTTAAAATTGTTATTTAAAGTTAAGCGCTTCATAATTATATTTGATATAACTCAATAAGGAAAACCTCTTTTTGCTTTATGAGGCAATTGCATTATATTTGGAAGAAGGTACAGGAAAGGTGGATATTGTGTTTGTCCCCCCTTTTATATGTTTCTATCCACCTTTCCTGTACCTTCTTCCAAATATAATATAATTATATTTGAGAATTTTACAAATCTCGAATCCATTGGCTCTTATGTTATTTAAGAGATTCTAGATTAGTAAATACCATAAAATTCAAGGGATTTGATGAATTGAGGATTCAAGCTTCTCATCTTATTTTATAATCTTCAAAATATTAGTAATATTAGAATGATAAGTCCAATGTAATGCACAGCAGTGTGAACCAGTATTTATTAATAATATTCAATTCTCTTATTTCATTGCTTATCATATCTGAGAAAATGTCCTTTCATGATCCTTTAACTCCTAGTTTAATTAAGCAATTTGATATTTTTCTAAATAAAGTTAAAAAAAAATTGTATATACCTTGCTCGGTATATTCCTCTGTTTCATGCAATGATGTGGGTGTTCCCCTACTTCCAATACTCTCTTTGAAGAAAGAAGGACTCGGTGTCACCGGAGCGGGAAGTTCCACTGTCACTGGAAGGGCAGGGTCCTCTTTGGTGTAAGTGTGCCAGTTCAAAGTGAGTGAGGCCCCCAACAATCCAGCAATGAACACACTTGTCATCAGAGAAATCTAAATGTAGATTTTACAATCAATTACAAGTGAGAAACTCTTGTGTCAGCTTTTCAAGCTAGGGTTGGCAGTCCTGTGTGATCATTAAATTCATGACATATACTATTTATGATATTCTAAATTTATACTAGATATTAAAAAAGTGTGATAATATAATATTTATTTATTTTCATTTTTGTTTACTAATTTTATAACAAACTTTTTATACTGTGCAACACATCTTGCTAACTTTTAAGTTTTAAGGCTTTTCACATATTTACACTAATGGATTGGGGATGGGATAAGTATAATTTAGAGGAAAAATAACCACATTTGTGTGGAGAGAATGGGATAACCATTTAGTTAAAATACCCTCAGCACACCTGACTGAGATTCAAACCTCGACTCCACTCTGAATTCCCAGTCTAATATGAGAATGATGCCTTAGAATGTGTTGAAGTGTTTCTGCCCCACATTGGGTGCCAATTGATATGTTTTTCTTTGAGTTTTCGTGCCGCGCATTCGAGTGCCAATATGATATGGTCTTGATGTTATTGTGAGATAATTTGTATTTATAGAATCGAACGCCAATTATTACGATACAAAATTATTATGCCCCGCGATTGGGTGGCAATTGAAGCATTACGCGTCGGTGATGGGTGCCGATTGAAGTGATATTGTTTAATTAGCTGATTACTGCCTCATAATCGAACACTAATTAAAGCGGTACGGTAGTGGTATTATGCCCCATGATTGGGCGTAGATTATTGCATACTGGAATTGTATTGTGAGATAATTGGTAATTATAGCCCCGTGATCGAGCGCCAATGATTATGATACGGTTTTACAATCTGATATTTTAATTGAATAAATAAGACCTTTGAATGTTGCACACGATTTATTAAAATGATTTCATCTTCGGCACTGAAGATATGAGATTAACAAATTTCACTCTTTAACATTTTCTGTGTACTCTATGGATATTACAAGTACTCTAGATTTATGCTACTGGCACTGTTAATAATTTGTATTACTCCTATATATTCATACGCACAAGCGCTTATATATAACCTACTCTTTGCCGCTTTGACTCCCTTGTCACCAGTGTCAAAACCAACTAATAGAAAGAGTCCTGGCGACAGATGATGTGAAGGCTAGCTTCTTATTAGGTAGAGGGAGCTAGCACCACTAGCTTTTTTTTTTTGTATTACTACGGAGTTGATTTTTGAAAGAAAAAATAAGTTTTATGGTGTAATCTATTGAAATCAGTTCTGAAAAGCGCGTGATTCTTCATGGATGAAGTATTAAAAAGATATCTTACATACAATACTTTAAAGAAAAATGCACTTCATCCATGACTTTTTTAATATATGAGAGGGGTCTAAATCAGTATCAATACAGTGTGACAACTCATGTGAATAAGATTGACTGTGTTCAAATTATAACTGTAAGTAATACCCTTGATAAAAATATGTTATATTTTCAAGAAAATACTTTTTACCCGCATCGCCCTCTTTCCTGTACTTTATTCTAAATAAAGTATTAAAAATATGTTGAATATTAATTTTGAATACTGTATTATATGACCTTTAAAAAATAAATTTAATTTAGGTGCGAGTTTTTAGAACAAATGAAGTTGAATAATCAATTTTAAAAGAACATTTACCAGGTAATAATTTAGTTACTCACTTGTTCCTCTGACACAGACAGTATGATGGGTGCAGTGTCAACATGGACGCACAGACCAAGAGTTGACAAAGTTATTTGGTCGGGTTTGTATTTGGTAGAAATTCCTATAGTGGCATTTGCTGACATGGGTTTTAGGAAGTTCAAGCTTTCTCCATTCTGTTGAGTGCAGCAGCTGAGCTCTGAGAGTGAAAGACTCCAGGGAAAACTAATCTTATCTGAGAAGAAAGAGAAGAAATCAGGGAAAAGAAAAATATATAATGAATAGTTTGGAATTGGCTTTGAAACAAACATCAGCTTCGCCAGAAAAAATATTGCTTGCTAAACTACTCAATTTATGTTCAATTACTGCCATTCTGAGCTGTTTTATATGTTACATATTAATATTCATATTGAAAAAATCTGAAGTACCTAATTGAATTTTAAGTTGTGATAGTAAAGTGATTGATGAGAGTGAAACAAACTATTACAAACAATTGTGCAATAAACATTTTCAAAGTAATTTTAGTGGATAAAGTATTGTAAATGATCACAATATAATCTTTTTTTGAGCTTAAACAACTGACGAAATATTCAAACTTTGATTTGACTTCGAGAATATTTCATATATTCGATCTGAGTTCATGTCAAATTGGAAAAGTGGACTTCTACCACACCTATTTTGGCAACACTTTTTATCTTAATAATATATATAGCTTGATTCTACTCTTTCTCAACTTCGTAACATTATTTTACCAATGAATTTTGAATAATTAATTTAAATCTTATAAAGAGATAATCAATCATAAGTGGTTAACTTTACAACATCAGTAATAATATTTTTATTTAATTCTAATGTTGTTAATATCATTTCTTTAGTTGCTATAGAAAATAGAAACCATAGCAAATTTTTTTTTATGATGTGAATTTACATTTAGTTAAGTGGTAAATTAATGGTTTTGGATCTGGTTGTTAGGTTTGTCCTAAAGTTATGTTGGGCTAAGAGACTCTACACTGGTTATCGTCTTTAGGGAAATTCATGGTTAGTGGTTACTATTGGGGAACAGCGTCATTATTCTCTTGTTTCTGCATGGTCAATCTCTTCTCAAACATAAAATATTGGATTGTCACTTTTAGCAGTAGATGTATCTTCTTATCTCTGTAGTAATAAAGCTATTACAGAAATGTTTTTGGAATTAATGCTTATGTTAGTAATTGTTTTATTAATATTTAATGTAAACCATGTTAGTAAGTAAAACCTTTATTATTAATTAAGTTAATATTTCATAAGTTTATTTTATTTTGTTTAAATATCTGGGATATAGCATTTTGTTGAGCTTGTGCAAAAATAGCATTTTGACGTGAAATTTTCAGGATGAGAACAATAATTTCCTAAAGGAATGAGATTGGTAAACAAGAACATTTAAAAAAAAAATCCAATTTAAACTTATATTTAATTTTCAAATTTATAATTTTAGTGCAAACTTAGCTTTTTCATTTTTATAGAAATTAAACAATAATTTAATATCGAAATTAGAGCCTTATGGCAATATGATCAGAAAGGAATCAAAATGTACATGTTCAAATAAAATGTAAAACAATGAGGAGAAACAATGGCTAAATATTTATTTTATAACAGTTACAAAACGTAGTGAGAAAAGAAAAGGACTAAAAATAGGTCTGAGAAGTATATAATTTTTTTTTTAATAACTAGAGAACATAGTGGTGTGAATTTTATTAACTACTTATAAAATAATCAACATATTCAAACTAAATAGAATAAATAAAGGTGAACCACAGTGTTGCCCATAAGAATAACAAAAAACTTTCTCAAATGAGCCATTGTGCCTAGTAATTTTTAAGCTTTAGTCACTAAATCTTCCACAAAGAGCGTTGTTATACTCCAACAATATTAGTATATCTAATGTCTGTGAGTCCGACACTTTAGCTAAGTCTGTAGTGTGTCTTCTATTGATCATAAGGTCCTAACAGCCCACATCTAGTATTAGACCTAAATATGTGTTGTTTTATATTCCATAATGATTGTTTATTAATTATGATTAGAATAAAAGTTTTATTAACAAAAGTTTAAAGCATTTGAAAGAAATCATGTGACATTTATAAAATTTTCATTCAAAAAACAAAGTTCATGAATGTGGCAAAAGTCACTGTTTCTAGAATGGAATGTACAGAGCCTGATAGAAAAAAAAGTTGGTTATTGTTTTGTCACCTTTATGCCCGATTGTTCACTTGTGGTGGGATTCCAAGTATTCCCATTCTCCTTTACTTCCTAACAGAAAGCAGGGAAACTTGGCAACAGTTAATTGAGAATAAGTGAAGATAAAAATTTTCTTCATAAGACCAGCAGTTCCCTTAGTGGTGGTATTTAGTGCAGTAACCATCGCATTAAAAAAAAAAGAGTTCATTATAAAATGTTTAGATATATTTATTATGTTATTCAAATCTTAAATCTGAAATGTCTTTTAATGCTCTAGTTTTTAATATCATTAAGGATTAGGAGATTATAAGGAACCATCCCTGAAACAATAAAAATAAAAAACCAATCATAACTTGAACTGCTCACATACTAGGGGTCCAGATACTCTCAGACAGCTTGACAGGGAGCTGGTTGGTGTAGTGATGTAAGTCCAACTTCTGAGATGAGCTCCTCAGAGTAAGAGATGGAAATTTTATAATGAAAACTTCTAGCTCAGGGTCAGACTTTAGGCATTGATTCAAAGCATCCTCTATTGATTGGCTACCAACAGCAGATAGACTTGAGGTGGGTAAGTACATGACAAACTGACCCACATCTCCACATATTATCAAAC
The DNA here is from genome assembly GCA_902151425.1 of Timema shepardi. Lineage (NCBI taxonomy): Eukaryota > Metazoa > Arthropoda > Insecta > Phasmatodea > Timematidae > Timema > Timema shepardi. Next base: position 21,295 of record CABFVX010007436.1, read on the forward strand.
CTCTCCACAGAGGGAACCAGTGCAACAGGTTCTTGCGGCTCCACCAAGGCTGCCGAAAAATAAACAAACCAATTTTATCAGTAACTAATGCAGTTCTTGGTCAAATCTTTGTGCAAAGTAAGATGCAATTTTTTAAAATAATATAGCAGTAAAAATATGTTTTTTTAATATATTTTTTGTTAAAGTTATAAGACAACTTGTGAATTAATCAATGTTCAAACATTTATATTGACTTTAAGGCATAAGTATTTCAAAACAATTAAATTGTGCCATTTAGAATAGGTAAGAGACGCAACCTATTTACACTCGATGACAGATATATTGAAATCTTATTCGTAATTTTTCTATTTTTAGTGTTATATGGTTGTTGACATTTTGCCTGCTTTCAAGGAATGTAAAACTCAAAATATACAAAATAATCATTTTACTGGTTGTTATGTGTTGGTGTGAAATTTGGTCCCTTACCTTAAATGAGAAGAAATTTAGGGTGTATAACCAGATGCTTAGGAAGATATTGGGTCCAACAAGGGATGAGGTTACTGGAGAGTGGAGGGGGTTACATAATGATGAGTTACATACCTTGTACTCATCATAAATTACGGTGGGCAGGACATGCAACGCAAATGGGAAAATCTAGAACCGTGTACAGGGTATTGACTGGGAAAGCCAATGAGAAAAGACATTGGGATGACCGAGACACAGATGGGTGGATAACATTAAAATAGAATTTAAAGAGATAGGGTGTAGTGGGGTAGACTGGATAGAACTATCTCAAGATAGGAATAAATGGAGTGATTTTGTAAGTGCAGCAATGAACTATGGAGTTCCTAATGCAATTGAGAAAGTAAGTACTAAATTATGACTTAAATATAAGTTTAAAAAATAAAAGTTAATTATTATGTACATAAATATACACAGGCGTCCCCCACTAATTCGACAAGGGACCAGACCAGAGGACTGTCAAAAATTGGAAATGCGGAATCAAATTAATTTTAGTTTGCAAATGCATTTTGGCCACAAAAAAATATAGATAGTGTGTGAGTATATATATATTTATATCACTGTCAAATGGGTTTGAAAACTAAATAACTCACACTATATATAAAAAAAAGTACAATAAAATGAACAAAAACTAAAATATGGTGTTGAGGCGATTGAGAGAAAAAGCAACATGTAGTTGCAGAAGTATGTGGAAGGTCAGTGAAATCAAGTTAAATAGGTCAAAAAAGATAACCCTCTATTAATTGCCTTGGTTCTGATTATAATTGAAAAGGGTAAAAAGAGAACATTGTAAAAAAAGTGTAGGATGATTGTATATTATGACAAATAATGCAATAGACTAGTAACATTTATAAAAAGAAAAGTCTAGAAATAAAACATTTTCAAGTTTATAAATGTGAGAAATTAAAATTAACAGGACTCATAGCTCTCAATAAGCAGTGGATTACCACAATTAGATATATTAGATATAAGCGCTGGTTTAAATATGTGACACGCTTGACAAATAAATAACATTTAGTAAGTAAAGTTTAATGAGAGAAAACTGTAGGTAAACAGACAAACTCTAAGCTCACTGTGCATCAATGTGTGGAATAAACACTTATCATGTAAAACGCCAAATTGTTTCATAAATTTAACGTGTGTAACATTAGCAAAGCCCCCAAATTTTTGCGAAACATGTATTATTGGAAGGACAGAGGCAGATGGAGGCATTTTACTAAACAGACCCGGCCATGGGCTGGAAACCGTTCATGATGATGATACTATTCAAACATTAGCTCAGCACATTAAAATGATTACTAAACATATATTTAAGTTTATTGTATCACTTAAAATCATAGTGAATACACAAAATATTTTTTAGTATTTGATCCTGACATTTATAATTTGACATTTAAAATGTAAATTATGTTGGATTATGTTAGTTTAAATGTGAATTAATGATATTTAAATTATAGGCTTAAATATATTTTCTCGTTGACAATTGGCATTGTTCTTTGTGTGACTATATTGTGACCAAAGGAAAATAATAAAGGTAAAGAAACAATGTTTTGTAATAAGTAGTCCTGTATCATGACAATAGTTATAAACAAAGGAAACATGTCACAAAACGGCTATAGTAAATACAAAATTAAAAGTACGATAGAAGGGCAAAGCCTACACACTTACTAGAAAATTGTAGGCCTAAAAGTTCACAACTAAAACATAACAAAACGCATACTTATGTAATTTTTGGGGTACATCAGTCCCCTTCTTCAGCATAAGAGAGTATAACACAGACTTGTGAATGTTAAGGCCTACAATTTACTGGTAAGTGTGTAGGTCTTGACCTTCTACCTCCTTCAAATGTTTGATTAAATAGTTATAAAAAATTGCATAAAGATATTTTTTATGGTTCTGTTTTTATAGAATTATCAAGACCAACAAGAATGATACAACATATATTCAACATACATTCGTAATGTTCGTAACACTATATGACTTACATATGAGCTATTTTTCAATAATTAGAACCAAAAATAGCAAATTATATTTACCGACTTTTTATACCGAAATACAACTGCACTATAATAATGTGTATACATATTAAATTAATTTAAAAACACAATCAAACACAACTATTGTTCACATCTTATATGAAAACCCATATCTTACCACAAACTCTTTAATTAATGGCTCCTTGTAAACACTTTCCGATGGAGTTTCCTTGCTAGGAGCCACAGTAGACAAAGCAGCCCCTCCCATATGTCCAGTCAACATCTGTTCCCTGTCAGAACTACTGTGCACAGACTCTTTGGGAGCTGGACGCTGTCTGCTAGTAGACTCAGTCCCCCCGCCACTCACTTCAGACGACAGCTTACGAGACCGCTGGACGGGAATATGTGAACTCTTCTTATTTGAGGACTTTTCCTCATTTGAAAAGTGCTGATGAATGACAGCAGGTTCAGGGTAGTAGTGAAGCCAGCGCCACAGTAATGGATCCACACATGCTCGAACCTAAATTCCAAGTTAATTTCAGGTGCAACTCATAATATCATACGGTAAAGTTGTTAGAATTTGGTCAGATCAAGGTAAAGAGACAGCAAAATAACAAGTGTGCTTACATGGATAATGTTGGACTAGAAATAAATCATTGAGATAACACACTAATAAAAGGAAACAGCATATTTAAACAGTGGCTTTTGACTCAGTATACATATTTTTTAGCAATGCATCTTACTACTCATTTGGGTTATAATCATTTGAACTTATTAGGCTCATATGTTAGGGATTCAGAAGGTTGAATTTAGAGGCAGTGTACCCACATTGTGTGAAGGGATAATGAAACACCATTTAGGGAAAATCACCCTCTTCCTGGTCTTCTACTGACAGTAGCGGATATGTTGTTGACTTCTGAGGTTGTGGCACTACATAGGTGAGGTTATATTGCCCCATCGAGATGATATGTTGGTGATAATTATGTGGTGCTTTAACCTCATTAACAAGACCATGGTAACTATAAAAACAATTCCCCAACGGGAAAAATACCTATGGTAATGTCGGGAATGCAACCCGGGACTTATAGATTAGTAGTCAGGAATGCTGAACACAAGACCAAGAGGCCAGCAATTTTAAAAATTCTATGGCTAACAAAAGTTGAAGGTAATACTGTATATGAACAAAAGAGCAATGAGCTTGAAATTAATATAATAAATGTAATTTGCTAAATGCTATTATTTGTTACCATTTACTCATATCCACTTTTTTCTTCTTTAAAGAGACAGTGTTGCAAATGATGTACTCCCTCCATAGGAGATGTGATAGAAATAAAATTAGGTTGAGGAGTTGAGTGTGAATTACCAATTTTAATTAACAGGCTTTGTGTTATGAGTGTAAATAATTTATTTTATTTTTATATTACTATAAAATCCATCCTATATTTGTTCTTATCGCTCATATCATTTTTTACTTGCCTTTATTACTACTTCTATATTTATTTTTTTACATACATTATTGTTTTCAGCCTGTGGCCTGAGTCAGTTTTTTTATTCAAGCCATATATTTTCCACTGCCGGCTTGCTAGGCCTGTCATAGCTTCATATGTCTTATAATCTAACTTATGACTAGGAATGGCACAACATCCAGTCCCAGGCATTTAATTTATCAATGTGAAAGCGTAAACCCACATCCCACCAATGCCGAGAATCGGACCCGGGACCCTTAACTCAGTAGGCAGATGCGCTAACGAATAAGCTGAGGTTTCTTTTATAAATAAAATTTGAATAAGAATAGGAAGCAGAACCTACCAGTCAGAGAAAATAACAGTTTCAAAGAAACATGACACATAAATTGAAATTAACATGATACAATGTTTTGTAGTAATTCTGTTACCTATTTATAGAACATAATATTTAGCTCTAAAAAACCAAACATGAAGACTTATTTTATCATAATCAAAATTAAAAATAAATAAATTAAGTAACTTACATTTTTGTAATATTTTATAATACTTACAGAAGTTTTATTATCATCTTTTTTATTTAACATTTAATTGCTATTTATTAAGTCCTCCAACTTATTTAAATATAAATGACACTTTTTTTTCCCAAGATGAAAAAGGACTATTCATGAAAATTTAAAATCTTGTGTAATTGTTTGAGTGATGAGAAGATTAAGTCTTGAGGAGTGTATGAGATAAGTTTATTAATTTGTTTATATCAAGATTATACTTAACTGTTTTCATAAATTACTAAAGTCATGTTCATATGGTTTTTAAGTAAGAATATTTTATCTAAATAAATCAATAACTTCCAATTTTTATTTGAATCCTTTGAATACTATATTATTTTATTATTATTAGGGATCTGCAAGCTATTTTTTTTAATTTTGAGTCCAACAAACATCTTAGAAAGATTCTGAGTATCAAGACGAGTTCAAGTTAAATAAAGACACACTTACATTGAAAGAATCAGGGTTTCAAAAATAAAAATAACTTGTATTTTAAATAGAAAGATCAAATCCACTATTTCACAAATCTGAATCTCGAATCTAAATCTACATTTTATTTTCGAATCTTGAATCTCAACAAGTGGTCTAGGGTTAAGGTGTCAGACTTCTATGCTGGCGTCCGGGGTTCAATCCTCGGTCCAGGCAAAGATTTATCTGATTACCAAACCCTTCCTTCACCTCTGACAAGACATCTTGTGAATGTGAGGAATGCCAGGTCTCCACCGTGGTTCGGATTCCATGTTAAACTGTAGGTCCTTCATTTCATCTCACATTCACCCTACCATTGCACATTAGCGTATGTGCATATAACCCGAACGGGTAGTAAGACGCAGTGTTGATAATAATTGAATCTCAAATTTGAATCCTAGAAAATTGTTAGAAATTTTAATGATTTACAAATAGACCTACATTACACAATATAGGCCTAAGCTCTAAATTAAGATCTATTTCAATCATGCTTTCAATTTTAACAAACTCCAGGCTCTTCTCACAAAATACAGGTTAAAATCCAGTCAAATTAAACAATCTAGACTCAAATCATAGTTTAAATTATTATAATTGGTGTTTAGAGGCTCAATGACACACTGAGGTCATTGTTTAAAAAAATAAAATAAATCAAAAGTTGAGTGTCTTTTAGTGATTTTTAAAAGTGTTAATAGAATGGGTTAAGTTTCTAAAATAACATGTGAAATAAAAAAACAGATTAGGCCTAGTTACCTTTTGATCAACTTTAATCATCATTAAAGGATTATAATTTATTTTAATAAGAGAGCAAAAATAAAAATACAAACATATTTTTTTAATAAAGAATAAAACAATAATAATAATATTTAGCACCGCGTTTTACTACCCGTTCGAGTTATACGTTTTAAGTACTAGTTACGCTAATGGATTAGGAATTGGGAAGGTTGAATTAGAGGAAGTTAACCCGAATTTGCGTGGAGGGAGAGTGGAAAACCATTTAGGAAAAACCACCCCCAGTTCACCCCACAGAGATTCGAACCTCAACCTCCCCGTTCTCAGCAGTCGAGCTCAACACGACAAGCGCGTTAGCCAACTAAGCCACCGAGGTGGGTAAGAATAAAACAACATGCTCAACAATTAAACATACATTGGAACTCGTGAACTCAATAATGCCTAAGTATGTTTTATTATATATTTATTATCTATCTTCACGTAAAAAACAAGAAATATATTCGATTCTTCCGATATATATTTATTTCTGAAAATATATTCTATTTAAAACAGGAACATATTTTCGACTTTTGCAAAATGTTCATTCCCATTTTATTAGCCAGGACTACGTTTGAAATTTGTACAATTATTTCAATAACATAAAAAAAAATAATAAACTCATAGTTAAAATCAATTTAAAAACAAATAATGAATTAGTAAGTCGTTATTTGATTCTTAAAACTTGATAGCGCTTACTAAGTGATCAGATTACTTTAACCAATTCCAAACAAACAATTGATATACAATACGTAGGCTGGTAGGCATAAATAAACATTTTTATTGTGTATAGCTGTTCACAGTAGTTATTTTTCATGAAACCCAACAAAATAGCTAACTTAAAGATCATAATATGCAATAATTTTTTTTTTTTGCATAGTTGTAGATAATTAAAACCAGTTGGATAGTAAGAATTAACAGTGTCTTTATTTAATCATCACTCTGGCGAGTAAACATAATATACATCATGGCGGCCGACATTGTATTGTGTGTAGTGGCGGCTGAATTTGTATCATGTCTAATGTGTTTTATTTCTGTTAACAAAAAGCCTTAATTTGTTTTATTAATTTCGAGTTTATTTGTATTTCTTGTTTTGATTTTCAGTTTTTGAAGGGTTTAAATGTGTTCATTAAAATATTTACAAGATTGTTCGTGAGGTGGAAGTTTTAGAAGTGAACATGTGCTGAAACGATTGAGTCCAAGTTTTTCATAGAGGTGAGAGGGTAGGGTATTAGACACGTTAGATTTCCCACACCTTACGATTTTTTTTAAATAATGATTTTATTTATGCTTATTTCTTTTGTCTGAAAAAAAATAAAGATTACAGATTAAGTTGTGCTTTTCAAGTAGGCCTAAAACTAAGTAATTTTTGAATTCTAAATATTATGCTTTGTTTATGAGGTGAAAGATTCGACCATCAAATCCAGTGAAACACTGAACCCTCGAATCTCGAATACTTGTCAGGATTCTGTGGATTTGAGGATATGCGTGGCCTATCTATAATTTTAGATATTAAAAAATAATTTTAGTTATAATACATAATAAGATGACTGTTTAGAGAAACTTGTGATTGTTAATAACTGAAAAATTAATTATGATTCAATTTGATTATGTTTAAGTACAACCCTTCAATTCCCTTCCCATCTGAGGTGTAGCTATTTATACTGATCTTGACATTTTCCTATCAGAGAAATAAGTAATAGCAGTAATATTTAAGAGGTATAGCGAAAAGAGGTTTCCTTAAAGAAATACATGATATATTTGCATTCAATGTTGATTTCCTGTATATATCCTTTATGTTATTCATTCCCTTTACAGGTTATTTTCTAAGTGTCCTATAATTCTTTACCAATTTCCTCTTTCTGCCTCTGTTTCTTATTTTAGGAAGTGTGTAGTGCATTAACACTCCCTTCTGATCAGTTCTGATCAGATTAAACCTAGGTTGAAGAGTTGGCCGGTAGCGATTGATTTTCTTTAAAAGAGAGTAATTACTTTTTTGACCAGTGGCAGCAATGTAGTGTTAACTTGTGCTCTTATTTTCATTATAAAAGCCATATAGTGTTTGCTCCCTTTTATGTGTTTTATTCCTCTTTCCTGTACCTTCTTTCATATACAACTAAGCTAACTACATTACACCAACTCTAAAAAAATCCTTTTCTATAGCTACTTTATCTGCCTTTTACCCTCCTCCATTCAACAAGTTATCTGCTCAATTGCGGACCTAACATTCCAATGGCCATATTTATGCTCACTCCCCTCTTGCCCCGCCCCCTTACCCTATTTTAATTTCCTCCCAAATTACCACCTTTCATCACACAACCCCCTAATTTTCCTCTAACATTTAAAACCATCCAAATAAGAACTGTTAGATGGAAAAGGGAGCAATGAGTCAATCATAACCAGAAACACTAATGTGCTAAGTTGACCTCGAGTCTGAGCATGGCTAAGGTTTAAAAATGTGTGTACTCGCTGTTCCCTAAATATTATTCTTGACAATCAATGTTAGGATGATAAATCAAGACCAAATCAACAATAAATTTACCTCTCCGAGATGAAAGATGAGTAGAGGTGGGTGCACCTGATCGGTTGGGTCTAATGCTGACTGGACGGTACAACTCAGTAGAGGCCCATCTTCACTGATGGAAGATAGTTTCTCCATTGTAGTCTCTGGTCCAGAAAATACAAGGGCTTGTTGGGGCTCTAGATGTGTTATTGATGATGTGCTGCCTTCCGACTGCTCTAGGACGAATGCCTTAATAGTTCCTAGGCTCATGGAATATGTCATAGTGACAGGTGTCAACACATTGCGGTAGCTGATTTCCTCCAAACATAGCTCGAGATACTCCATACCTGGTCACAAACATTTTAAACCTCTTTAGTTCAGACAAAGATATGAGACACAAATTTTAAATAAAAACAAATTGGGATTTTTTTAAAAAAGAAACTCATTTTTTATACTTTGGGATAAAATATAACAAAATTAAAATGTCTATAATGTTAATAATTTCTTTAATGATTTATCTGTGTGCTATAATAGCAATAGTTATTGGTTTAGTTGAGATTGGCTAACTTCAATCACTTTGGAAAGCATGGTTTGAGTTCTAAGCAGGAAGGGTTTTAGTTTTAGGCACTGTGGGAGTGGTTTGTGGCTAAAAGTATCAGTAAAACATCTGATATAATACAGTTAAATGAACATTTATTGAAAAGCTAGGACAAAGGTGTCATTTTAATATGTTTAAATGAATAATTATGAATGGTAGTTATTTGTACAAAATGTTAATTTCAGTGATTTGTGAATAGTGATAATATAATGCTAATAAAGGCTATAAAATACTGAAAATGTCTAATATTAAGGAAAAGAGGACTCAAGTTATGATAGAAATTGTTTGTTAACAAAGAAAAAATGGAACCAAATGGTTATTTTAAATTAAACATTAAAAAGAGGATGGAAGGGCAAAGCTTACACACTTACCAGAAAACTGTAGGCCTAAAAATGCATGGTTAGAAACTCAACAAAATACATTATTATTAAATTTTCAAGATACATCAGTCCCCTTCTTTAGAATAAGAGGGTAAAACACAGATTTGACTATGGCATAGTGATGGGCAGAATCGGATGAATAGAATCGATTCATTCGATTATCCTGAATAATTGATTCATTCAATTCTTTCAAAATCATTCAAATTATAAAATCATTCAACTGAAAACAGTTGCTGACTTGACGCAAGCTGGCCAATTCATTCTCTTACCAATCATTTGGGCAGAAGTGCTGAGGAAAATTGCCCTTATTATTGTAATGTATTTCCATGTAGGTTGGCTACCATGTGTGGTGACGCAATAAACTATCTGCTTCCCATCATGCCCCATCCTAAATGGCT